>CAKNYM010052896.1:357695-397784 GCA_932195095.1 Andricus curvator
AAAAATAATGACAGGTTACGTGTGTGCAGATATTTATTTTTTGATTTGCAACAAATGTGCAAATGTTGTTATTTATATTGATTTTTGTTTCGATGATTTAGTCCAAAATTTTGGTCAGTTATCAACATACGCGAATCAAAAAATCTGAAATGCATCAAACCAGACATTACCTGCAAAGTGCTCGACTTGAGTGGTAATATCCTATTTTATCAATTCATAAATAAAATTTCTTTGAAATTATAAACATACTGATGTATACAAACGTTCTTTAGTGCTTTTTATTTAATCGTTCAAATTCTAAACACGATATCTCAATCCGTGTGGACGTAGTGAGCATAAAAAAAATGAAAATAATGTTACACATTTATTTTTTAGATGGATAATTTTTTTCAAAATTATTACTCAAACTAAATATATAAACGCAATTTATTGTCTCATTTCCTATATTCCAAATTTTGAGAGCGATATATCATTGCGTTTGGACATGGTGAAAACCAAAAAAAATTTTCATAACCGAGGACTGGTTTGTTCACGTGGTCACCGTACAGCATGCCCTTAAATGATCCAATCTGTTAAATTTGTTACTGAACAAGGTCAATTTTCCACCACAAATGCAGCAGCTAAATTTTTAATTAAAAAAATTAAATTTTAAAGAGAAAAACCGATTTTCAAGGAAGCAGTTCAATTTTCAACAAAAGAGAGCAATTTTCTAAAATAATAATTCTCCAAACAAAAATGTATGTTTTTAATGAACTAGTTCAACTTTCATCTTAGTAGTTGAGTTTTTAAACAAAAAAGATGATTTTGAACCAAAAAGATTCTTTTTCCACTAAAAAAATGGGAGTTTTCAAGAAAATAGTTGAATTTTCAACAAAGATTAGTTTTCAACTAAAATTATAGACAAAAATATAAATTTTTAAGAAAGTAGTTCAACTTTCAACCAAGTATTTAAATTTTAATTTAAAAGTTAATTTACAAAAAAACGAATTTTCACCAAAATAGTTGAATTTTTAACCAAAGAGATGAGTTTTAAACTCAAACGATAAATCTTCAACAAAAATAGGAATTTTTATCGAAGTTTCAACCAAGTAGTAAAATTTTCAGTTAAAAAGATGAAATCTCAACAAGAAATGTAATAGCTGATATTTCAACACAAAAATATTTATATTTCAAATAAAAAACAGTTAAATTCAAACGAAAAGACAAAAATTATAGAACAAGAATCATTGTCTACCAATAAAAAGGAATTTTCAAGAAACTATATGAAATTTCAACTGAATAGTTGAATTTTCAGCGAAAGAGATGAGTTTTCGACTAAAATGATGAATCTTAATGAAAGAAAAGAAATTTTAATAAAGTACTTCAAGTTTTAACTAAATTCTTGAATTTTTAATAGGAAAAGATTTTAATTTTAAATAAAAAACAGTTGATACTTCAAACGAAATAAAAATATCAATTTTCAACAAAAAATTGAATAGTTCAAATTTCAATTCAAAAAATTAATTTTTGATAAAAAAAGGGAATCTTCAACAAAATAATTCAATTTTCAACCAAATAATAAAACTTTTAACCAAAAAGATTAATTTTTAAAATAAAATTAAAAAAAATAAAAAACAGTTTAAATCTACCAAAAAGAAGAATTTTTAACAAAATAGTTGAATCTTCAACCAAAACGCATTGATTTTCAACCAAAAAGTTGCACTTTTAGGAAAAACACATTAAGTTTTCAACTAAATAGATCAATTTTTTAACAAAATAGACTAAAGAAGATTCAACCAAATTTTAGAATTTGCAAAACAAAAAGAAATTTTTTTACAAAACAGTTGACTTTTAAACCCGAAAAGATGAATTTTCAACAAAAAAGTTAATTTTCAATCAAAAAAGATCGATTTTTAACCAAATATTTGAATTTTAAATCCAAAAGGATAAATTAAAAAAAAAAAGACGAATTTTTAACAAAACAGTTGTATTTTCAAACAAAGAAAAACATGATCTTTTAAGGAAAAAGCGGAAATTTAAGAAGAAAATAACTAAAAAGGAATAAGTGGAATTTTCAACAAAATAGTTAAATTTTTAACGAAATATTTGAATTTTCAACAGACTGGTCGAATTTTAAAATAAAAAAAATAATCTACAAGAAGAACAGTTGCATTTTCGACCATATAGTTTAATTTTCAGTCAAATAGTTGACTTTTCAACCAAAAACCGTTTATTTTAAACCTACTAGTTGAATTTTTAACAAAATTGTCAAATTAAAAAAAAATTGAACTTTAAAAGAATTGTTGGAAATAATTGAAATTTTTACCGAATAGTTCAATTTTCAATAAAATCTTCGAAAATTTAAACAAAAAAGATGAAAATTCAAATAAAATAGTTGGATTATCAAAGAAATAGTATAATTTTCAACCAATTAGTTAAATTATTTATTAAATAGTAGAATTTTCAACCAAATACTTCAATTATCAACAAAATCGTCGAATTTCCAAACGAAAAATATAAAACTTCACGCAAAAACAGTTGCATTTTCAACCAAATAGTGAAATTGTTAACCACATCGTTTAATTTTAAACAATATGGTTGAATATTTAAACAAAAATGTTAAATTATTGACCAAATCGTTTAATCTTGAACAAATTTGTAGAATATTTAAACAAATTAGATTAAATTATAATCAAAAAAGTTGCAATTTCAACAAAAAAATAGGAGAATGATCAACCAAATAGTGAAAATTTCAACGATTAAGTTGAATTTTCAACCAATAAGTTGATTGTCCAAACCAAAAAGACTAATTTTCTATAAAAAAGACGAACGGTCAACAAAACAGTTGTATTTTCGAACCAAAAAAAAAAAACATGACCTTTTAATGAAAAAGTTGAAATTTAAGAAGAAAATAACTAAAAAGAAATACGTGGAATTTTCAACAAAATAGTTAAATTTTTAACCAAATATTTGAATTTTTAACAAAATTGTCAATTTAAACAAAAAATTGAAATTCAAGAGAATTTGTGAACTAAATAATTAAAATTTTTACCAAATAGTTAAATTTTCAATAAAATCGTCGAAAATTTAAACAAAAACAATAAAAATTCAACTAAAATAGTTGGATTATTATCAAACAAATAGTATAATTTTCAACAAATTAGTTGAATTATTAATCAAATAGTAGAATTTTCAACCAAATACTTCAATTATTAACAAAATCGTCGAATTTTCAAACGAAAAATATAAAACTTCACCCAAAAACAGTTGAATTATCAACAAAATACTTAATTTTTCAACCAATTTGTTTAATTTTCAACAAAAGGGTCAAGAATTTAATCAAAATAGATTAAACTTCAATTAAAATAGTTGCATATCCAACAAAATAGTTAAATTTTTAACAAAATATTTGAATTTTCAAGAAAATGGTCGAATTTTCAAATAAAAAAATTAAGCTACAAGAAAGAGAGTTGCATTTTTGACCATACAGTTTAATTTTCTATCAAATAGTTGAATTTTCAACTAAAAGCAGTTGATTTTAAACCTAATAGTTGAATTTTTAACAAAACTGTTAAATTAAAAAAAATTGAACTTCAACCAAAAAAAAAAGAATTTTTGAACTAAATAATTTAAATTTTTACGAAATAGTTGAATTTTCAATAAAATCTTCGAAAATTTAAACAAAAAAGATAAAAATTCAACTAGAATAGTTGGATTACCAAACAAATAGTATAATTTTCAACCAATCAGTTGAATTATTTATTAAATAGTAGAATTTTCAACCAAATACTCCAATTATAAACAAAATCGTCGAATTTCCAAACGAAAAATATAAAACTTCACCCAACAACCGTTGCATTATTAACCAAATACTTAAATTTTGAACCAATTTGTTTAATTTTCAACAAAATGGTCAAGTATTTAATCAAAATAGATTAAACTTCAATTATAAAAGTTGCATATCCAACCAAATATTTAAATTTTTAACCAAACCGTTCAATTTTCAACAAAATGGTTGAATTTTCAAACAAAAAATATAAAACCTCACCAAAACAGTTAAATTTTCAACAAAATAGTGTATTTTTAACCAAATCGTTTAATTTTCAACAATATGGTCGAATATTTTAACAAAATACTGAAATTGTCCACCAAATTGTTTAATTTTCAACAAAATGGTCGAATATTCAAACATAATAGATTAAACTTCAATCAAAATAGTTGCAACTTCATCAAAATTGGAAAATTATCAACCAAATTTTCTATAAAAAAAGATGAACGGTAAAAAAAAGAGTTGAATTTTCAACCAAAATACATGCATTCTAAACATGAATTCTTTTAATTTAGTTCGCGTTCAAGAGTGGAGATAAGAAAAAGGAAAAGTTTCTTTAATTAGGGAAAAAGAGGGATTTCTTCAAAAAATGGGAAAAGAGCAAAATAGGGAAAAGAGTGTGACATCTACGTTATAATATGATTTTGGATACATGGATTTCCTATGGGGCTTATTTTTGTGAATATATATTGCAACAGTATCAATTTTCAAATAAAAAAATTAAACTACAAGAAAAAAAGTTGCATTTTTGACCATATGGTTTAATTTTCAATCAAATAGTTAGCTTTATTCAATTCTTAGTTCAAATAGCAGTTTAAAAAATTAATTGTTATCACAAAAAAATGAGTTCTTAACCAGAAGTTTAATTTTCAACCAAAGAAATGATTTTTTAACTAATAAAATGAACTTTCTATCAACCAATGAATTTTTAGCAAAAGAGTTTCACTTTTAACCAATTAGTTGAAGTTTTAACAAAAAAATATTAAATATCAACGAAAAATGTAATAGATGATATCTTAAGCCCTATGTTACAAATAGTAACATTTTTCTAAATTCCCTTGCCTCTAAAGCTGTAAAGTGATTTATGAATGGCCCCTAATCCCAAATACCAAATTATAAAAAAATTAATGAAATAGGTTCCTTAATTTTCACAAGACACTTCTTCATAAATTCAAAGGAAAATACAGAAGAAGCTAAAAAGAAGAGCAATTCTTGATGCTAAAAATGATTTGTAAAAAGTCGACAGAATAGATCATAAAATACCATGGACCTGGATTGAAAGACGACTTTTTTGAAACTGGAAGTGCAGACAAGTACTTTATTAGGTCCCTCTAGTAAAATGCACTGTTGAATTTGCCAAACGCTATACGTATAGAGTACTTCATTTCAGGATCCGTCATTGAGTTTCCGATTCACGGGGTGTACGTAAATCGAATCCGATTGTGTGTCAGTTTTGCTCATACGTCTCACGTAAGTACTCCCTGGCGAACTCTCGATCAAAAAGTCTTTTATCCATTCGCAGAAAACTCGTCGTCACCACGTCCGAAACTTATTTTATAGAATGTGCTAATACTCTTCCGGTTGAAATATGGTCGCTACGTGTTGGATGTTCTGCCGAGAATGCTTTTTGAGTTTAGTAACCGGCTAGGGAAGCTTCAACAATGGATGCGCAGACCGAGGCCTGTAAGTTTGGTCAGGGGAAAGGAAAGCTGCAGAAAACCTGTTGTACCATGTATTTATTTTAATAAAAACTGGTAGAAGAGAGACCGCCCGTCCAAGACAGTCTCCACAGCTGAAGTGTCATTCTAGTCCTTTGTCATGAGTATTTTTATCGCCTCATGATTCCACTTCACCGGGTGAGGGCACGTAAAAAATTCACTTTTACTGAAGTGAGCTTATAATGAATGCATAAATGAAATTGCATCCAATGATAAACCGCGGCTGCATCTGACTTTATTAGAAGTACTCGTATTTGCCTGGACGTTTGACCAGGGGAGCAGAAACCTGCAGAAAACCATCTTTCGAAGTACAGGCGGTTTTCTGACTCTCGATTTTGAATGTAGACTTTTGATATCATCGCGTCATCCTCGGGGTCAAACCTCCCGATCGACATTAGTTAAACACAGAGAATACGCAACCTAGGCGTATAACATCAAAAGTCACCCATCCGAGTGCAATCCGCGCTCGAAATGGCTTAACTCTCGATCAAAATGTCTTCGGTCCATTCTCAGAAAACTCGTCGTTTTCACGTCCGAAACTTATTTTCTAGAATGTGCTAATACTCTTCCGGTTGAAATACGGTTGCTACGTGTTGGCTGTTCAGTGAAGAATGCCTTTTGCGTTAAGTTACCGGTTAGTGAAGCTTCAACAATGGATGCACAGACAGAGATCTTGCAAAGGTGTTCCGTAGAAACTTTAATGCAGGATATTTCAGGAGTACCATCTATAGAGCGGATCTCGCTTTTAGCAGAAAATTATCCTTCTCAGACGGTCTAACTTAATTTTCTGTCTCTCCATCCCTTAATTTTTAATGAAAGGAAGATAACCTTATTTTAAAGCAGTTATTCCGGAATTAATTACCGTAAGACGGGGATAAGCACGAAATATTTTCAGATTTTGCTCAATAAATTAGAGGAAGGAATTATAATTAGGTATTAACGGTTTAAGAATATAAATTCTGACCTATTTTAGGGTTTTGTAGCCCCGGGTAGAAACCCTTATAGTTTCGGTTAGGTGTCCGCCCGTGGTACTTTTTTCCATATCCTGCCTTTACTCCGTACTCTAGCCGACTTTACCCCCTACCCTATCCGACTTTCCCTGTACAGTATCTGACTTAACCCCGTACTCTAGTCGAATTCATCACGTACCCTAGCCAAATTTACCCTGCACACTAGATGAATTTACCCCGTACCCTAGACGTAATCACCCCGTAACCTAGCCGACTTAATCCTGAACGCTAGCCGACATCACCCTGAACGCTAGCCGACTTGACCCCGTAACCTAGCCGCCTTTACCGGGTACGCTAGCTGACTTTGCCCCGTACCCTAGCCGACTCTACCCCTTACCCTATCGGAATTCACACCGAAACCTATCCGACTTTACCCTGTACCCATCAAGACTTTACCCCGTACCCTAGCCAACTTCACTCCGTACCCTAACCGTCTTTACCCCGTACACTAGCCGACTTTACCGTACCCTAACCAACTTTACCCCGTACCCTACCTGACTTTACCACGTACCATAGCCGACTTTACCCCGTACTCTTGCCATCTTTATCCCGTACTCTTGCCGTCTTTACCCCGTGCCCTAGCTGACTTTACCCCGGAGCCTACCCGACTTTACCCCGCACTCAAGACGACTTTATGTCGTAACCTAACTGAATTTACTTCTTACCCTAGCCGACTTTACCCCGTACCCTACCCGACTTTACCACGCACTATAGTCAACTTTAACCCGTGCCCTGGATAATTTTACCCTGTACTCTTGCCGTCTGTACCCCGTAACCTAGCCGACTTTTTCCGTACCCTAGCCAACTTTACCCCGTTTCCTAAGGGTGGTGAGGGGAAGTGACTTACTAGTTAAGGAAATTCTGTTTCACAAGCGTTTTTTAATTGTCTTAACCAAAATAGAGAAAATGACAACACTGTATAGATATTATTTTTGTCAAAACTTCCTAAGGAAACTGAACCAGACAGTCTTTAAAAGAAAATTTAAAAATTCTTTTTACAGAAAATAATGAAAAATCTTTGGATTTCATTCATCAAAAGAGAAATGAAATTATGAAAAATAAATTTATGAGATGATCGGTTCTCCTAGCATGTCCCGGTTTGCCCCGGCTCACGGTAACTCATTTTTTTGCCAAACTTGTTCAGCTGAATTGAGCCAGAATTTTCGGAAATAATTGTAATTATGAATCTGAACACGAATTGTTTGAAGTTCACTTCTTCTGAATCAGAATTTTAATTTTTTTCAAAAATTCCTGTTACATGTCAAAAACTCTCTGTTCAAAGTCAAACAATTCTTTGCAAAAAATCCCTATTTTAATTCAGAATTATATTTATTTATCAAATTCAATATTATAATTCAGAAACATAGTATCTCCACTTTAAAAAAATTGGGAAAACGGGCGTTTCAAATTTTGATGAATTCTGAGTTGTAGCAGTGATTTTCTTTTAAATCTCTTTTTTAGAAATCAGAATAAAATTTTTTTTCTCAAAATATCCGGTTCCAAGTCAAATAATAATTTTTTACGGAAACTCCCTGCGTGAAAGTGAAAATTATCATTCTTAGCAAAATTTCCCATTCTAAAGATAAAATAAAATTAAAATTATAATTCTTCACGGAAATTCGCAGTTCTATCTCAGATTTGTAATTATTTTAGGAAATTTCCTGTCCCAAAGTCAAAATTCTAATTCTTTGAAATTTCTGGCCCCAAAAGTCAAAATTATAATTCTTTACGAAATTCCCTGTTCAAAAGTCAAAATTATAATTTTTCAGTAAAATTCCCTGTCCCAAAGTCAAAATTATCATTCTTGACGAAAATTCCCTGTTTCAATTCAGGATAATTGTAGTTTTTTACGTGAATTTTATTTATATTTCTTTTATTCATTATCTCTCACAACTCAAAATTGTAAAGCTTTTAGAAAATTCCCTGTCTCAGAGTAAAATTTTTAATTCGTTACTAAAAATCCCCTTTCCCAACTCAGAATTATAATTCTTGTAAAAAATGTATTGTTCCAAGCCAGAATTCTCATTATTTTTGGAAAATTCCCTATTCCAAGTGAGAATAATGATTTGTCACAAATATCCTATTTCAACTTAGAATTAGAGTTATAAAATATATAAAATCAATTTTGATTTGCATATTAGTACATTCAAGAGAAAAATCCCGGTCACTGAATCACATTCCCAGTCATTTCTTGGTTTTCCTGATTTCCACTCCGACACTGTGACACATGAGGAGGAAGATAAGGAAGATAAGGAAGAAGACAGTTGGGTGAGAAAATAGAAACGCGGAGGGAAAACAGTGATAAGGAAGTGTGGGAAGGAAAAAAATATATAAGTGGATGGGAGAAGTCGGGGAAGGGAGGGGAGGAGAATGAGAAGAGCAGGGAGGAGAAGAAGGGGAGGGAGTAGGAGAATAGCAGTACTGCTATTCCCCTACTATCTCTACTTAGAGGTGGGGATAGTGTAGGTGAAATCGGGAAAGGGTGGAGAGGGGAAGTAGGTAAGGGGATGATAAAATAGGATAGGATTAGAAACGATTGGATGAGAGTGGACAGGAGAGAATGGGAAGTGATAGATAGCGGGAGATTTGAACAATGAGGAAGTGTGGCGAGGAAATAAATTAGGTATATAAGGTGATGGGAGGAAAAGTAGGATAAGGAAGTATGGGGAGAAGAATAGGAAGTGCGGGGTGGTGAAGAAGGGAAGGAAGTATGAAGTAGGAGAATAGAAGTAGAGGAAGGTATAGTGTGGCAAAAATAGGGAGAGGTTGTAGAGAGAAAGAAGGTGAGGGTATGATAAAATGGGATAGGATTGAAAACGACTATATAGGGAAGGATAGGAGAGAGCAGAGGTGATAGTGATAGGGGGACATTCGAATAATGAGGAAGTGTGTCTAGAGAATGAAGTATATGATGTTATGGAACGAGAAGTAGGAAAAGAGAAGAAGAGGAGCAAATATGGAGTAGGGGGTATACTGTAGGTGAAATCGGGAAAGGGTGGAGAGGGGGAGTGGGTGAGGCTATGATCAAATAGGATAGGGTTGGATAGGATTGGATACGATTGGATAGGGGTGGACAAGAGTGAATAGGAAGCGTTAGATAGGGGGAGTTTTGGACAATGAGGAAGTGTGGCGAGGAAATTAAGTAGGTATATAAGGGGATGGGAGGAACAATAGGAGAAGGAAGTGTCAGGAGGAGAATAGGCAGTGCGGGGTAGGAAAGAAGGGGAGGGAGTTTGAAGTAGGAGAATATCAGTAGAAGGAGGGATAGTTTAGGAGAAATAGGGAAACAGCGAAAAGGGAATGAATATAAGGGGATGATCAAATAGGATAGGATTGGAGACGATTGGATTGGGAAGGATAGGAGAAAATATGAAGTGATAGGGACGGGGGGGGGGGAGATTTGAACAATGAGGGGAAGTAGTGTAGGAAAGATAGGAAATGGGCGGAGAGGGAAGGTAAGTGAGGGGATGATAAAATAAGATAGGACTGGATACGATCGGATAGGTTTGGAGAGGAAGTAATACGGGAGGGGGAAGGTTTTAGCGACTTAAGTGTCTTAAGCTAAGAAACCCTTTTTTGTAGGTTTTTTTTTTATATTTAGAAAAGCCAATTTTTTTGAATGATTAATGCAAATTGAAGACATAAGTCGACTTATTCTAACATTCATTCATGACTTCCGCCTAAGTATCTGGCAAGTTTGCTTTAGAGCGCCATTAGCGTGACTAAGCGTTTTTTTTCTTTCTGGGTCGACCCCTGTCCGAACTCCTTAATCAGGTTTCTTACTCCTTCTAGGCAGGATGAAAAGTCGTAAGGAGATATATTAGGGGACGTCGTTATCGTCGCCAAATATTGAAGTTTTGCTCTAGCCATTTCACCGTTCCATTCACTCCGCGGACCTTTCGGAAAACTATTGCAATACCTCATAGAAGCCGGAATATATATTGGCCGTGTAATAAAGTTTGCTGAAACTTTCTTCGGTCGCTGCTCCATTCATTTGAAGATTATTAATTCCACAAGGAAATCAAGCACCGTTCTCTGACTACCAACCCCTCGTAATAACATTCTGACGCTTCTGTGATAAGTGAGAAGGCATCTCAAGTCTCAGAAGTATGTCCCAACTTTTTATTATAAATGTCTTATTTTTTAAAGCATTATCGAATTTTACTTTTTAATTTGAAATCGTTTTGTTATTCTACTCACAGAATCCCGGGAAAGCAAACTAAGAAGGAACGTTTTAAACAAATTTGAATTCCAGGGTGGGAGAAAAAATACAATTTTCCTATATTGGGCTACAAATCTCGGTGGCTCTGAAAATATATATTTTATTCAAATTGAAAGTGGAATAGTTATATTTTCACTTAATCAATATAATTTTTTAAACAAAAAATAAATTGAAAAAAACAGTTAAATTTTCCACCAAGAAGATGAATCTTTAAGTAAAATGATGAATCATCATCTTCTACAAGACAGTTGAATTTTCAACCCGAAATTATGAATTTTCAACGAAAAAGTCCATTTTCAACCCAATATTTGAATTAGAATCTTCAAAACAAAAAAGAATTTTCAAATAAAAAGAATGAATTTCTATCCAAAGTATTTAATTTTCAACTCAACACTAAGATTTTCAAAAAAAAAAAGAAAAAGATGAATTCTCAACCAAAAATATAATAGTAGACTTTTCAACCAAAGCGATGCATTTTCAAATAAATATTACAATTTTCAAATAAACACGATAAATTTTCAATCAAAAAAGATGGATTTTCAAATGAAATAATAAATCATTAACCAAAGAAGTAAATTTATAACAAAGTATTTCAACTTTTACCCAAGTTCAATTTGTTGAACTTGCAAACCAAAAAAATAAGAATTTTGTACAGAAAATTTGCATTTTCAACCGGAAATTATGAACTTTTAACGAAGAAATTAATTAAATACCTGAATCTTTAACCCAAAAAGATAAATTTTCAGACAAAAAATGACTTCCTAACGAAAAAGTTTAATTTGCAGCCAATGAGATGATTTTTTAACTAATGTAATGAATCTTCTACCAACCAATAAATGTTTAACAAAGGAGTTCAATTTCCAACCAATTAGTTGAAGTTCAAACAAAAAATATCAATGTTTGATATTTCAAATAAAAAAGACGAATTTTTAAACAATAAAAGACATTCCACCAAAATAATTCAGTTTTCAAATAAATACTAAACTTTTTAGGCAAAAAAGATGAATTCTCAACCAAACATATAATATTAATCTTTCAAAAAAAAAAAAAAAAAATGAATTTTCAACCAAATAGTATAATTTTCAACTGAACAAGATAAATTTTCTACAAGATGATCAAATTTTGAACCAGAAAATATAATTTTTCAATCAAAAATAGCATAGCTAAATTTTGAGTTGGAAAAATTAATTTTAACCAGAAAAAACGAACGTTTAACAAAATAGCAAAATTTTCAACCAGGAAAATAAATTTTTAACAAAGGAGTGAAACCTTTAACCAAATGGTTGCATTTTTAATCAAACAGTTGAATTTTGTACCAAAAGTTAAATATTCAACTAAATGGATGAATTTTGAATGGAAGAAGATCCAAAATTTGCAGTTAAAAAAATTAATTGGTAACAAGAAAACGACTTATGACTAAGTAAAGAGATTATTTTTCAACTAAAATGATGAATACTGTACCAAGCAATGAATTTTTAAGAAAGAAGTTCAACTTTTAAGTAAGCGGTCGAATTTTCAACAAAAATTATTAATTTTTTACCAAAAATATAATAGTTAATTTTTCTGTCAATAAAATAACTTTCAACAAAATAAACGAATTTTAAACAAAAATAGTTCAATTTTCAAACAAGAAAATTAATTTTTAACGAAGGAGTTCAACTTTCAACCAAGTAGTTGAATTTTTAACAAAATAGTTAAATTTTTAACCAAATAGTTGTATATTCTACTAAATAGTTGAATATTTAACCAAATAGTTAAATATTTAACTAAATAGTTGAATTTTGAACTATTAATGATCCATTTATAGCCAAAAATGAAACAATAAAATTTTCATTAAAAAAATTAATTGTTATTACCAAAAACACAGTTTGAACAGAGTAGTTCAATTTTCAAACAAAGAGATGATTTTTTTAACTAAAACGATGCATATTTTACCAAGCAATGATTTCTTCAGAAAGGATTTTAACTTCCGAATAGTTAAATTTCCAACAAAAAAGATTTATCTTCAACAAAAAATTAAATATTTAAATTTTCAATTGAACAAAATAATTTTCGGCGGACAAAAACGAATTCTCAATAAAAATATTTAGATTTTCAATCAAGAAAATGCATTTTTAACAAAGAAATTCAACTTCCAACCAAGTAGTTGAATTTTCAACTAAATAGTTGAATTTTTAAGCCAATAGTTAAATATTCAACAAGTAGTTGAATTTTGAACTAAAAGAGATCCGTTTATAACCAAAAATAGAATACTGAAATTTGCAGTTAAAAAAAAAATTGTTATTACAAAAAAAATGAATTTTCAACCAAAAGTTAAATTTTTAACCAAAGAAATGATTTTCCAACTAATATAATGAACTTTCTATCAACAAATGAATTTCCAGTAAATGAGTTCCACTTTCAACCAATTAGTTGAAGCTTTAACAAAAAAATTCAATTTTGAATAAGAAACACTTGAATTCAACCTAAAAAATGGAATTTTCAACAAAAAAGTTGAATGTTTATCCAAAACAGATTAATTTTCAACAAAATAGTTGAATTTTCAACCAAAATAGTTGAATTTTTAACCCAAAAAGACGAAGTTTCAACAAAGCTATTGCATTTTCTACCAAAAAAGTGATTTTCTAACAAAATTGTCAAATTTTGAACAAAATAATTGAATTTTGAACTCAACAATAAAATATTTATCCAAAAAGATCAATTTGCAATCAAAAATATAATAGTTCAACCAATATAATGAATTTTCAACCAAAAAAAATTGAATGAACAACTGAAGAGATGCATGCTCAACTAAAATGATGAATATCAAATTGGAATAGTTGAATGTTCAGTTTAAAAAAAAAAATCTTTAGTGAAAAAACAAATGTTCAACTGTGAAATTTAATTTTTTTTGTATCGAAAAAATATTTCTATAGATTTACCTTAATAATTTTCCGCTAGAAAAAAATTTAGGAAATTCCTACCAAAGATCACTTTTTAAATTTCAATCTTTATGTTCACTTCTTTTTTAGAAGAAAAAAAAATGCTTTTCGAATCTCTTCGCGAACATTAGCCTAAGTTGAACCTTTTGAATGAAAACAAAAAATCAAAATCGATTATGATTTAGAGGTCCCCTATTTGAGTATTGACTTTTTTTAATTATTTTTTTGTTGTATTTATTTTCTTAATGTCTTGAAAATGCATGTATTAAATTGATCTACGTATAGAATTATTCTGTTTTACATTATCATCACAGTAAATCATTTAGTGAAAGTTTTTCAACCTTTTTTTTCAAATAATAATTTTATCTTACTTGTGTTACAATTTCATAAGAATTTGAATAACTATGTGCCAATTACAAAATACAATTCGCAAATTTAAAAAAGTTACTTTTTAGAGAAAAATGTGAAGCAAGTAAGAAAAAAGTATTTTTTTCTTGAAAAAATAGTTAAAACATATTCATTCAATTTTTCATAATGATGATAGTGTCAAACAGGATAAGTCTATATTTTAATTCATGCATGTTCAAGACATTTCGAGACAGAAAATGAAAACAACAGAAAATCGATCAAATCATCAACCGATTACATTTTTGTTTAATTTGTTGACAAAACGGTACAAATGAGGCTATTGTGTGTTTTCAGATTCAGAAATGATTTTTTTTGGTAATCACCCTAATTTAGACAGTCATGACTTTTCAAGGAATCTGTATTATCATTAGAGATGAACAGAAAATATTTAACGTCTTTTCAGACTAGATCTCAGCTATGAAAGAAAAATTATTTCTAATAATTTTTATTTTTCTGAAAAAACATCTCCTTTCGCTCCGCTGGTAATCAACCCACAGAACTACTGATTTCCGGTCAGGTGCTTCTCCATTAAGTTACTAGAGAGATCGAGAGAAGAAACTTTTTTCAGAAATACACGCATTATTTTGCTAGATGGTACAAATCATATTCTTCAAGGAATCTGTATTATCATTAGAGATTAACAGAAAATATTTAACGTCTTGTCAGACTAGATGGAGCTATGAAAGAAAAATCATTTTAAATAACTTTTTTTTTCTGAAAAAAGATCAAATAAAAAATCCGAAATTTGTATAAAATCATTGCACATCATTTTAATCAAATTTCACGATCAAATGAATCATCTGGAATTTACTGCGAACCGAAAAAAATTTTATATAATAAAATGATAAAAGCAGAAGAGATGTTTAATGATACGAGGAACATAAGGGACAGATTTTGAAGTCTTTTGTTTGCTCTCTGAAAATTTAGGCAGGTCACTGGTCCTGATTATCTATTTCCCCATGCGATTGTTCGCACACGTTCGTACAATGCCAGAAAAATTATTGCTTTGGCGAAATTCCAAGTGTAAGACGTACATTCTGGTCAAGCAGAGACTGAGAAAAACCAGTAAACTTCACTGCTCAAACATAATATTTCAAGTGGAATCAACAGACAAAAAGCTTGCTTAAATCTAAAATTTTTTTGAAAAAGTGCCACCCTCACAGACACATTCATTAATTTTATCTAGTTTTTCACAATTTCTAGAGAATATAACTTTCAGACTTCGGAGGCCAAAATGAGCTCAAAAAAGGAGAAATAGGACGATTTTTTGTTACAAAAATAGAGAAAGAAGAGGGACGTAAATTTTTAAAAATGAAATTAATGTAGGTACCATATTTAAATCAATATGAATCGCTTTAAATTCCTATGATTTAAAGTTGAAATATATTGCATCTTCCCAAAAATTGTTGAATTTTCAATCAAAACAGATTTTATGACAAATGAGATCAATTTTCACCAAAAGAGTTGAGTTTTTAACAAAAAATTTAATACTTATTATTATATAATTTGTATTAGGATATAATATTTGGTTGATACCAAGAAGGAGGAATTTTCTACCAATTATGCTGTTGAATTATCAACAAGAAAAATTAATTTTCAACCAAATAGTTGAACTTTCAAGTATAAAAGATGAATTTTCAAAAAACTAGTTGCATTTTCAACCAAACATTTAAATTCGCAACCAAGAAAATTTAATTTTAAACAAAACAGTTGATTTTCAACAAAAAACAAGTTTAATTTAAAAAAAAACAGTTGCATTCCATGAAAACGAAAACTGTTAACCAAGTCGTTGAATTTTCAACTCAAAAAGATGAATCTTCAATAAAAATTGCAATATTTGATGTTCCAATAAAAAAATGAATTTTCAAAAAATTAGTTGAATCCTCAACTGAAACGGAATAATTTTCAAACACATACATGAATTAATAGAAAACAGTTTAATTTTCAACTCTATATTATAAATTTTCATCCAAAAAATATAAATTGTAAACGAAACATGCAATAGTTGATATTCAAATAAAAAAATATTTTAATTTAAAATTAAAAAAGATGGATTCATAAAAAAAAGAAATTTTAGCAATATAGTTGAAGCCTTAATTAAAACAAATCAATTTTTAAGAAAATGCATGACTTTCAAAAAACAGTTTTATTCTCAAGCCAAAATTAATAATTTCTAACAAAAAAGTTAATTTTTAACCAGATTGAAGAATTTTGAAATAAATCAATGAATTTTCAAATGAAAAGATGAATTTTTCATCTTGAAGATTGATTTTCTATAAAAAAACATGAATTAAAAATCAAAGTTACATCTTCAACCAAAGAGATGAATTCTGAAAGAAAAATAATATAGTTGATATTTCAACCAAATAATATTTTAATTTGTGATAAAAAGCAGGTTATTTCAAGAAAAAAAAAAATATTCAATCAAATTGTTGTATCCTCAACTAAAACAGAATAATTAAAAAAAACATTCGATATTCAACGAAAGAGTTGAATTTTCACATAAAGTCATAAATCTTTAAACAAAGAAATTAATTTTAAACAAACTAGTTCAACTTTTAACCAAGTTGGCCAGAAAAGATTTCAATTTAACATTAAAAACAGCTCAGTTCATAAAAAAGATGAATTTTCAAAAAGCATTTTAATTTTCAACTATAAATTATTCATTCCCAACCTAATAGATTATTTTTAAACTGAATAGTTGAATTTTCAAGAAAAAATAAGAATTATCAATCATTACTTCAATCAAATATATTTTTAACAAATGAATTGAATTTCCAACCAAAAAAGATGAATTGACAGTTTTAAATTTTAAATAGAAAACAGTTGAATTCATTCAAAAAGGCGAATTTTTAACAAAAAATCCGAATCTTCAACTAAAACTAAAATCTTCGAATCCTTTAGAAGAATATTGACTTGGAACCCCGAAAAGATAAATTCACAACCAAATAATTGAACTTTCGAAAAAAGGGACGAATTTTAAGAAAATAAGTCGACTTTTAACTCGAAAAGTTGAATTTCAAACTAAAAAAATATGAATTTTCCACGAAAAATGCAATAGTAGATATATAAATAAAAAAATAATCGAATATAAAATTTAAAAAAAAACTGAATTTATAAAAGAAGACAAATTTCTAAGAATATAATTGAATCCTTAACTTAAACAGATAAATTTTAAAGAAAATGCATGAATTTTCAAAAAAAGGTTTAATTTTCAACCCGAAATTATTTATTTTTAACAAAAAAGTAAATTTTCAACCATATAGATGACATTTAAACTAAAGAGTTGAATTTTCAACTTAAAAATTGAATTTTCAAGCATGAAGATTAATTTTCTGTAAAAAACATGAATTAAAAATCAAAGTTACATCTTCAACCAAAAAGATTAATTCGGAACGAAAAATAAAATAGTTGATATTTCAACCAAATAATATTTTAATTTTTAATAAAAATCAGTTAAATTCAAGAAAAAACGACGAAATTTCAATCAAATAGTTGTATCCTCAACTAAAACAGAATAATTAAAAAAAAACATTGTATCTTCAAACAAAGAGTTGAATTTTCACATAAAGTCATAAATCTTTGAACAAAAAAAATAATTTTGAACAAACTAGTTTAATTTTTAACCCAGTAGGTCAGAAAAGATTTTAATTTAACATTAAAAACAGCTGAGTTCATAAAAAAGATGAATTTTCACAAAACATTTTAATTTTCAACTATAAATTATTCATTTCCAACCAAATAGATTATTCCTTAACTGAATAGTTTAATTTTCAATTATTAAATCAAATATATTTTTAACAAATTAATTGAATTTTCAACCAAAAGAGATGAATTTTCAGTTTTAAATTTTAAATAGAAAACAATTGAATTCATCCAAAAAGGCGAATTTTTAATAAAAAAGCCGAATCTTCAACTAAAACTATAATCTTTGAATGTTTTAGAAGAATATTGACTTGGATCACCGGAAAGATAAGTTTACAACCAAATAATTAAACTTTCGAAAAAAGGGACGAATTTTAAGAAAATAAGTCGACTTTTTACTCGAAAAGTTGAATTTCAAACTAAAAAATATGAATTTTCCACGAAAAATGCAATAGTAGATATTTAAATAAAAAAATAATCAGATATAAAATTAAAAGAAAAACTGAATGCATAAAAGAAGCCAAATTTATAACAATATAGTTGAATCCTTAACTTAAACAGATAAATTTTAAAGAAAATGCATGAATTTTTAAAAAACGGTTTAATTCTCAACCCGAAATTATTTATTTTTAACAAAAAAGTTAATTTTCAACCATATAGAAGAATTTTGAACTGAAGAGACAAATTTTCTGTCCTGAAGATTGATTTTCTATAAAAGGCGTGAATTAAAAATCAAAATTACATTTTCAACCAAAGAGATGAATCCTCGACGAAAAATCTAATAGACGATATTTCAACCAAAAACGACGATTTTAACCAAATAGTTGTATCCTCAACTAAAACAGAATAAATTTTAAAAAATACATTAAAATTTCAATCAAAGATATGAATTTTTATCTAAAGTGATAAATCTTCAAATGTTGGAATAAAAGAAGATTTTAATTGAAAATTATAAATAGTTAAATTCATAAAAAAGATGAATTTTCAACAGTATATTTGACACCTGAATTAAAACAGACTAATTTTTAATGAAATACATAAATTGAAAAAAAAAGTTTAATTTTAAACTCTGAGATATTCATTTTCAACCAAATATACGAGATTTTAACTAAATAGTTGAATTATCAACTTAAAAATTGAATTTTCAATCATGAAGATTAATTTTCTGTAAAACTATGAAAAAAGTAATAGATCTTCAACAACAAGAAAAAAATAAATTTTTACATTGTAGTTCTACAAAAAAGACGAATTTTTCAAAAAAATTGTAGAATCTTAGACTTAAATTAAATTCGTCGATTTTTTAAGAATATCATTGAATTTGAACCCCGGAAAGATGAATTTACAACCAAATAGTTGAAGCTTCTAGCAAAGGAAACGAATCTTCTACGAAGTTGTTGAGTTTTCGATAAGAAAAAAAAACCAAAAGAATTTTTAACCAAATGGTTCAGTTTTCAAGCTATTATGACGATTTTTTCAATAGAGTTAAATTTTCAATCAGTTAGGTTGAATTTGAAAAAAAATTTAATTTTCAACCAAGCCAGATGACATTTGTACCAGAAAAGTGGAATTTTTAAATCAAAAAGTATGAATTTTCTATTGAAACAGTTGAATTTCCGACCAAAGAAGATGACTAATTACCAAAATAGTTGAATCTTCAACAAATCAATTAAATTGGTAATCAAATAGTGGAATTTCCAACCAAAAATTTTTACTGATCCAAAAATATAATAGTAGAATTTTTATCAAAAAGGATTAACTTTTCGCCAAAAATAATTGCATTTTTATATAAGGTCCTACTAATTAGGTACGCATTTGAGAGAAAATGGGAAAAAGGAGAAAGCCTCTTGAAAATGCGGGAAAGAAGAGGAAATATTCAAAAAAGGGGAAAAAGTGTGAAGACTGAACTCCAGAGGAGCTAAAGGAAATTTATCTTTAAATGAAGAATACCTTATTTAATTAAGAATTTAATTATGGACTTAATAATGATAACAATTTGAATTGCATGAATAGAATAGACTTTGCGTTTCTGCGTTCCATGTTATGATGACAAGAGCCAGCAAAGGATAAATGAAACGAAATGTCCTTTGAGGGTTTAAATTAAGATTTTAATTAAACCTGTTTCTGTGAAACCAGAATTCTTTTTAAATAGCGTTCGATTGTACCTTGTAGAGAGACAGCAAAGGGCTAATGGAAACCAATCTGTTTCAGAACTGCGTTTCGCTGTTCATATTATTTCATCTGGGAAATTCTTTGTGTTCCTCTTGGTCAATTGTTAATTTTTTCGGGTCAAGTTAAAAAAGTTTGAAGGATTTAAATAATTTCAAACTGTTCTTAAATGTGTAAAGAGATTTCAAATTTTTTTTAAATATTCAAAGATTTCTGTTTGGGAACAGGGAATGCTAGTAAAGAATTATAGTTCTGAGTTGGAACATCAGATAATCTTTGGTCATAAGAAGAATTACAATTATAATTTCGAACAGAGAATTTTGTAAAAGAATAATAATTCTGAATTTGTACAGGGACATTATGAAATTTCCTTCTTTTAAATTAGAATTTAAATTATTGTGCATACTTTCAGTTTTATGTGAAAAATTCTCTCTTCCAAATCAAACAATAATTCTTTAAGGAAAATCCCTGTCCTGTAAAGTGAAAATTATTATTTTTAACGGAAATTCTAAGTTCAAAAGTCAAAATTATAATTCTTTACGAGAATTTCCTATCCCGAATTTAAATTTTTGCGGAAATAGCCTTTTCTAAAAGTCAAAATTACATTTTTTTAGTTAATTTCCTGACCCAATCTCAAAATTATAATTCTCAATGAAAATTCCCTGTAGCATAGTAACATTATAATTCTTTACGGAAATTCCCAGTTCTATCACAGAATTATAATTTGTTCAGAAACTGCCCTATCCCAAAGTTGTAATTCGAATTCTTTTCGAAAATTGTCTCTCTCGGAATAAAAATTATAATTATTTACTAAAATTCCCTTTGTCAAAGTAAAAATTATAATTCTTCACAGAAATTTCCAGTTTTATTTAAAAATTATAATGCTCTTAGAACTTTTCCCTGTCTCAAAGTCAAAATTGAATTGTTTGCGGAAATTGCCAGTCTCAAGTCAAAATGATATTTCTTCACTAATATTCTCTGTCCTAAATTAAAAATTATAATTCTTGACTAAAACTCCCGAAATAAAAATTATACTTCTTTGCAGAAATTGTCTGTCCGAAAATCAAAATTATATTTCTTCACTGAAATTCCCTGTCCCGAATTCAAGATTATAATTCTCGTAGAAACTTTCCAGTCCCAAAGTTAAAATTCAAATTTTTTGCGGAAATTTTCTGTCTCAGAGTCAAAATAATATTTCTTTACTCAATTTCTCTGTCTAAAGTAAAAATTATAATTATTTACGGAAATTCCCAGTGCTATCTAAAAATAATAATTCTTTGAGAAACTTACCTGTCTCAAAGTCAGAATTTGAATTCTTTGCGGAATTTACCTCTCCCAAATAAAAAATTATATTTCTTTACTAAATTCACTGTGTCTAACTCAAAATTATAATTCTTAAAAAAAATTATAATTCTTCACGGGAATTCCCAGTTCCAAAGTAAAAATTATATTTCTTTGCAGAAATTGTCTGTCCCAAACTCAATATTATAATTCTCAAGAAAAATTATAATTCTTTGCGGAAATTTTCAGTTCTATCCTAAAATTATAATTCTTTTAGAAAGTACTAAGTCTCAAAGTCAAAACTTAATTGTTGGCGGAAATCACCTGTCCAAAGTCAAAATTATATTTCTTTACTGAAATTCTTCGTCCCTAACTGAAAATTATAATTCTCGACTAAAATTCCCTTTCCCAAAGTAAAAATTATACTTCTGTGTAGAAATTGCCTGTCCCGAAATCAAAATTATATTTCCTTGCTAAAATTCCCTGTGCCAATTCAAAAATTATAATTCTCATAGAAGCTTCACAGTCCCAAAGTTAAAATTCGAATTCTTTGCGAAAATTGTCTGTCTCAAAGTCAAAATTATATTTGTTTACTGAAATTCCTTGTCTGAAAGTAAAAATTGGAATTCTTTGCGGAATTTACCGGTCCGAAATTATCAATTATATTTCTTTACTAAATTCACTGTGTCTAACTGAAAATTAATTGATAATAATAATTCCTAACGAAAATCCACTGCCCCAAAATAAAACTTATAATTTTTTACTAAAATTTTACTTTTATCTAAAAATTATAATTCTTTTGGAAAGTCTCCTGTCCCCAAGTAAAAATTTGAATTATTTACGGAAATTGTCTGTCCCGAAGCCAAAAATATATTTCTTTACTGAAATTCCCTGTTTCGAACACAAAATTTCAATTTTTAACAAAAATTCCCTGTCCAAAAGTGAAAATTAGAATTCTTCACTAAAATCCCCAGTTTCATTTTAAAATCATAATTCTTGCAGAAACCTCCCTGTCCCCAAGTCAAAATTAGAATTCTGTGCAGAAACTGTCCCAAACTCAAAATTATATTTCTTCACTGAAATTCCATCTCCCAAACTAAAAATCACAATTCTTAACACAAATTCCATGCCCTAAAGTAAAAATTATATTTCTTCACTGAAATTCTCTGTCCCAAACTCAAAATTAAAACTCTCAACCAAAATTTGCTTTCGCAAAGTAAAAATTACAATTTTCGACTAAAATTCCCTGTCCCAAAGTAAAAATTATAATTCTTAACTAAAATTCCCAGTTCAATCTCAAAATAATCATTTTTTTCGCTAATTCCTTGTCCTGAAGTCAAAATTTTAATTCTTTGCGGAAATCTTCTGTCACCAAGTCAAAATTATATTTCTCTACTGAAATTCCATGTCCCAAACTCAAAATCACAATTCTTAGTAAAAATTCCGTGTCCCAAAGTAAAAATTAGAATTCTTTGCCCAAATGGCTTGTCTCAAATTAAAAATTCAATTTTTTTCTGAAATTCCCTGTCCCAAAGTAAAAATAATAATTCTTGACTAAAATTACCTGTCTCAAACTCAAACTCAAAATTATAATTCTCCACTAAAATTTCCAGTTCTATCTAAAACTTAGAATTTTTTCAGCAACTTCCCTGTCCCCAAGTCAAAATTTGAATTCTTTACAAAAATCGTCTGTCCGAAAATCCAAATAATACTTCTTTACCAAAATTTCCTGTTCCAAAATCAAAATTATAATTCTTGAATAAAAATTCCCTGTCCGAAACTCAAAATTACAATTCTTGACTGCAATTCCATGTCCCAAACTTAAAATTACAATTCATGACTAAAATTTCTTGTCCCAATATAAAAATTATAATTCTTTACTAAAATTCCCAGTTTCATCTGAATGTTATAATTATTGCAGAATCTTCCCTGTACCCAAGTCAAAATTATATTTATTTACTGAAATTTCCTCTCCCAAACTCAAAATTAAAATTCTTGACCAAAATTCCCTGTCCTAAACTAAAAATTGAAATTCTTGACTAAAATTCCCTGCCTTAATGTGAAAATTATAATCCTTTACTAAAATTTCCAGTTCTATCTAAAAATTATAATTTTTTCAGAAACTTCCCTGTCCCCAAGTCAAAATTTGAATTCTTTACAAAAATCGTCTGTCCGGAAGTCCAAATTATATTTCTTTACCGAAATTTCCTGTCCCAAAATCAAAATTATAATTCTTGACTAACTCCCTGTCTCAAAGTAAAAATTATAATTCCTTACTAAAATTCCCAGTTCTATCTCAGAATTATAATTTGCATATTTAGAAACTTCCTAGCCTCAAACCAAAAATTCGAATGCTCTGCGCAAATTGCCTGTCCCAAACTCAAAATTATATTTCATAACTGAAATTTTAAGTAAAAACTTAGAATTTCGAAAATTCCCTGTTCCAAATCAGGTTCATTGTTATTTTTCACGCAAATTTTTTTTTCTTGTATTCATTCCCTCTCCCAAATCAGAATTAGAATAATTAAAAAAATTAGTCAACGATTGCAATATTTATAAGAGAAAAATTTTCGAGAAAGGAACAGTGCATTTGGTAATGCTAATCTGTGAAATGATATTTATATAAAAAGTTAAGAAAAAGTTGAAAGTTTAAAACTAGTTGATATTACGACTCAAGTCGGTCGTTGCTCATCCTCTTTCTGGAAAGGCAGAAAGCTCGTAACTTAAATTGCTAAATGCCATTTCAAACTTTTTTGCACTGGAAAAACAGGATATGAGAAAGGCGAAAAAAGTTTCAGTTTCAGTTATACAATTTCTTTCTGATGCTAGTAATATGCTTATTTTCCATATTTTTAAAACTGTAAAGAGACAATAAAGATTTTATGTAATACAATAAAACATCTTCATTATAGAAAATGTTAAAAAAAAAATTATCCAATCAAAGAGTAAATTGACATATTTCGTAAATAGTAGATTATATTATAGAAAATGTAAAAAAAATTATCTAATCAAAGAATAAATTGACATATTTCGTAAATAATAGATAAATAAAAATAAAAATAAATATATATATATATATATATATATATATAAAATTCATGCGATGAAATGTATCTTCAAGTATCGGATCGTTAATCGAAGAATTCGTTAACTGGGTCTGATTTTAGGTGTTTTTTTTTTCTTTCAATTAAAGAGACAGCAGAGATAACGTCATATCTCAATATTTGTTCAAACGGCGTGAAACAGAAAATCCGTGGATAGTAAACTCTTGTCATATAATGAACATAGTAATAAAAAAAGTACATATTTTTGTTGATCCAACGTTATCTCTGTCGAGACTTAACTCAGAAAAATATTTGCCTAGGCGGAAAAATTATACGTAATGTGAAATATCATTTATAATTTTCATTTGTTTGATAGGTTTTCTGTATAAAACGAATGAAAATTATGAATAATTTTTTCTATTATGTATAAACTATATATAATTTTTCCACCTGTTAAATCCTGGTTAATTCCGTACTATCAAATAAATCGTTTCTTTGATATGTTTTTTTTTTCATTCAACTAAAAATAACTTTAAATTGAAGACAATTATTTTAAATAAAAAAATATGTAAAGCGAGGAATTTTCAATCCAAAAGGATAAATTTTCCACAAAGCAGTTGATGTTTCAACCAAAGGAGCTGACTTTAACGCAATAGTTGCATTTTCAACAAAATAATTAAAGTTTCAAGAGAATAGTTGATTTTTTTCTCCAAATAGCTCAATTATTAATCTAAATAAAATGAATTTCTAACCAGGAAAGATGAATTTATAATTTTCAACCAAAAAAAAAAAAAAAAAAAACGAATTATCAACCAGTTAACCAACAAAATAGATGAATTTCCAACAAATAAGATTAATTTTATACCCAAATAAACGAATTTGATCAAAATAGTTAAGTTTTCAAGCTAAAAATTCGAATGTTCCAGAAAAAATTCAAATTTTAAACCACAGAAGAAGAATTTTCAACAAAAAGGATAATTTTCAATCAAAAACAACAAATTTCAACGAAATAGTTCAATTTTCTACTGAAAAAAAATTAATTTTCAATCAATAATGGAATCATTAAATTTTTGGTTTCGAAAACTAATTTTCAACAAACAAGATGAATTTTTTACACAAATATACAAATTTTCAACATAATTTTTCTACCAAACAGTTAAATTCGCAACTTATAATTCAGTTTAATTTTCTACTAAAATATTGAATTTTCAAGACAAAAAGGAATTTTATAAAAAATTTCAGTGAAGGAAATTAATTCTAGAGAAAACGAATTTTTTGCATAATAGTTAAATTTTCAACCAAAGTGATGAAATTTCAACTAAAATTATGAGTTTAAAAAAGAATATCTAAAGAAAAGTGTTGGATATTCAACCAAATTGTTGAATTTTCAACCAAACAGTTCATTTTTTAACCAGGAAAATTAATTTTTTATAAAAAATATGAATTAACAACAGAAATGGTTCTTCAACCAAGTACTTGAATTTTCAACTAAAATGGAATAGTTAAATTTTTTGTTAAAAAAATTAATTTTGAACCAAAAATGAAACGAATTTTCAACAAAATCGTTAAATATGCAATCAAAGAGATGAATCTTCATTTAAAAAATTAATTTTTAATAAAGTAGTATTAAATTATTATAATTAAATTTTAAAACTATTTTAATAATTTATTTCAAGCTTAAGCGAAAAAATGAGAAAGAGGGAAAGATTCTGGAAAACAGGGGTAAAAAGGATTCTTCAAAAAGGAAAAAAGAGTTTTCAACTAAAAATGGAAGAGCTACATTTTCAGATTGCGAAAATTAATTTTTAGCAAAAAAAAAAAAAGAATTTTCAACAAAATAGTTAAATTTTTGAACAAATAGTTTAATTTTTAAGCAAATAGTTTAATTTTCTACAAAATTAGTTCAATTTTTAACAAAAAATATCAATTGGGATCAAAAAAATAATTTTCAACAGAATACTTTATTTCCCTACCTAATTGTGGAATTTTTAAGCTAAGAAGGAAAATTTTCTAAAAAACTGTTATCAGTCCAAAAACTAATTCATAAGGAATCTTGTAATAGTTAATATTTGCACAAAAAAAAGTTTTTAATTTTAAATAAAAAAAATTCAATTCAACCAAAAAAGACGATATTTCAACAAAATAATTGAATCCTCAACCAAAACAGATTAATTTTCAACCAAGCAGTTGAATTTTTAAACAAAAAGGACGATTTTTCATCCAAGAAGATTAATTTTTCACAAAAAATACGAATTATCAACAAAATACATGATTTTATATGCAGAAAATATCAATTTTCAATTTTAAATATCAATTTTCAAACAGAAAGATGAATCTTTAACAGACAAAAATGATTTTTTAACGAAGTAGATCAAAGTTCAATCGAGTAGTTGAATTTTTCATAACTGAATTATCTTTCTTGATAAAAAATTCAATTCTTCTGGAAAAATCGTCTTTTTAAGCTCATTTGTTAATTATGAATTTTTTGTCGTTGAAGATTCATAATTTTAATTGAAAATTCATTTCTTTGGTCGAAAAATGAGCTATTTGGTCAAAATTCGGGTTTTCTTCAGCTGTAGATTAATTTTTTTTAAGCAGAAAATGTAACTATTCTAGTTGAATATTCCATCAATTTAGTTAAAAATTCATCTTTTTCATCGAACATTAATTTTTTTAACTCAAAATTTAACTATTCAATTTTTGGTTGGAAATTTATCTTTTTTTGTCGAAAAGTCGCCTTTTTTGGAAGCAATCAATCTTCTTCGTCGAAAATTGAACTTTTTGATTGAAAATTTAATTACTCCAGATAAAGATTCATCATTTGAGTTAAAAATTCATCTTTTTGGTTTACAATTCAACTATTTTTTAAAAATTAATTATATTTATTGAAGGTTAATTTTTTTAACTGCAAATGTTACTATTTGAATTGAATATTTCATAATTTTAGTTATAAATGCATCTCTTTGGTTGAACTTTAATTTTTTAACCGATAATCTAAATATTCCATTTTTGTTTGACAATTGATCTTTTTTAGTTGAAAATTCGTCTTTTTTGGTAGAAATTATTCTTATTGGTTATAAATTCATCTGTTTCAGTTGAAGATTCATAATTTTAGTTGAAAATTCATCACTTTGGTTGAAAATTCGTTTATTGTTATGGAAAATTAATTTTTATACCAAAAAGTTTAACGATTCCATTTTGGGAGAATTTGATTACTTGCTTCAAAGTTAAACTCTTTTGTTAAAAAATTATTTTTTTAGTTAAAGTATCATCATTTTAATGGAAAATTCATCTCTTCGGTTGAAAATTGAGTTGTTTTGTTGAAAATTATATTTTTCTGTGACTGATAATTAATTTTTTTTTTTAAACTAAAAATGTAACTATTCCAGTTCGATATTCCATAATTTCAGTTAAAAATTTATCTCTTTCGTTGAATATAAATTTTTTAACTGAAAATTTAACTATTTTTTGTTGAGAAAATATATTTTTTAATTGAAAATTCGTCTTTCTTCGTAGAAATTAATCTTTTTGGTTGAAAATTCATCTTTTTGATTGAAAATGCAATGATTCTAGTTTAAAATTCATAATTTTAGTTGAAAATTAATCTATTCAGTTTGAAATTCAACTATTTCATTTTAAGATTCATCATTTTAATTGAAAATTCCCATTATGACTAAAAATAAGGACATTTCGAATTGTGGGAAGGACTTCGTATGACAAGATTAAAAAGGACAAATCCTTTTAAAAGAAGGATTTTCTGGTGGTCACTACCAGAAAATGTGGTAGGGCCCAGACCGTCAAAAGCGATACGTTACTGAGACGGTCCCGACTAATTTTCCCCACTAGAGCCCGATTAGAAATAAGGAAAACTAGTCAGAGCCCCACTAGAACCCTTTCGAAATTTCTGAACGGGTTTAATGCATTCTTCATTGTTCGACTAACGGTTATATGAAATTACATTTATATTTCGTATTAAAAAACAGGTTTGGGGGGTCAGCTTGAGTGGCACATGACATTTTGAGGGAGTGAGTCACCAAAATGTCACAAATCGTAACAAAAGGAAGAGGTGAGTCAAAAATCACTGAAAATAGCGTCAACTAATAAGTGGACGCTTGCATGATGAGAATGTAAAAAGGTGAAATCGAACTAATTTAAAATTGCATTATATCATGCGATATGAAATTCCTGATATATTTTTAGTGATTGGATAGATTTCTCTTTCTAAAAATTTGTACAATTCCCAGTCAAATTATAAATTCACCATCATTTCCCAATTTTCCTGGTTTGCCGGTCCAGTGGCATCCCTGTAATAATCAGTAGACTATAAAAATTAATTTTTCAATGTATTAGTTTCGGATAATATTTAACGTAACTTTAACTGTGTTCTGGATTTCTTTCTGGAAAATTGCTTTATAAATGTAGTTTAAGATTCGCGAGTGTTCTAACCAGCTTAAGACTTTTTTTCTGATTTTCCTCGAGATTCGAGGCGTACAAAGGCGCATTTCGATGAAAATACGCCTTCGTTTCATTTTGCATTTTTTATTTTCCTCCTCGCTGCTTGTTGCAATTATCGAAGTCCCGACAGCAGCAGCAGCGTTTCTGAAAGCGATGTGCTGAGAATGGAAGCAGGCAGACTCTCTCGCTTCAGTTGCGCGGCAAAAGTTCAAATTGCTTCGGTTTCAACCGACGAGTGCGAAACCCAGATAAGTGTGCCGCGACGAAATTTCGGGCGGTAAACTCGATTGTCCTGAATTGTAAAAGCGCAAGCGGTCTAGAAAGTGCGAAAGGAAAGTAGCATCGCACAAGCGGTACGGTGCGGTGGAGCAAGACAAGGCTGGTCTTCCTACTTGAATACGTTCGAGGCCAGGCCACTTCTCCGGACGTTGACTATACACCGGAAGTACGAGAGAAACGGAAGCACCTCCAATAAAATAAAGAAGAAAAGAAAGAGAGAGAGAGAGAGAGAGAGAGAGAGAGAGAGAGAGAGAGAGAGAGAGAGAGAGAATAAGAATGATAGAGAATAGGGGAAGAAGAGTTAGAGCAGCTAAGAACTACAGTGTCGATAAGTACCCTTTGTTCTAGATCCCTTACCACGGTCCGTTATCTTTTCCCCTTCATTTTTTTTTCTTCTCTTCTAGTTTGATGTATAAAACTTTACTACTATTGGGAATGGTTAAACTGCGATACGCCATTTGGTGGCAAAAATCAGAACTAGAAAGAGTAGGTATTATTTTAAAGATTTGTTTTTCGAATTAGACCGATTTATAAGAATAAATGTATAAAGGTGGTAGTGATTGATGGCTTTTGGTCTTTGTAAAATTCGTATTATATATTTGAGAACTCTAGTACATTCAATGCATTTCGCTCTGGAACCACAGCCTCATCAGGACTATAACAA
Organism: Andricus curvator; assembly: GCA_932195095.1. Lineage (NCBI taxonomy): Eukaryota > Metazoa > Arthropoda > Insecta > Hymenoptera > Cynipidae > Andricus > Andricus curvator. The sequence continues at coordinate 387,317 of CAKNYM010052896.1, forward strand.
ACAATGGATCATGTCATGAATATGCATACATATATGGTTTTTTATCGTTTAATACATTTCTGATTTATTAATTTTATTTTTAAACTTAAATATTACTTAAATATTGAAAATGAGTGGTAGGGTGACATGACCAGTGAATGAACACCCCCCAGTGAATGAACATTGCTATGAAAAGTCCAAATATTAAGACTAGGCGCGCTCTGTCGATAATTTTGAGGTATGCAACAGTTAGAATAGGATCTCCTAGAGGGCAGTGCAAACTTTGTTTGGAATTCTTTAACGCCTAGTCTTAATATTTGGACTTTTCATAGCAATGTTCATTCACTGGGGGTTGTTCATTCACTGGTCATGTCACCCTAGTTCTCATATATTTAAGAAGTCGACATAACTTCACTGAATGTGAAATAGGTATTTGGAGTTATTTAAAAAAAGTGTATTTAATGGTTTTGAGTACGGTGACCAGATTTCTGTTTCACCAAACCGGGACACATATTTTCCGACCCCCCCTCCCCCAATAAATCGAAAAATGAAAAATTTTATGTCAGAAATGTTAATGGTTAATGGTTTATGTCAGAAATGGAACTTAAACGTTAGGGAGGGAAAACGAGGGTCTCTCAAAATTAAATTACTTCCAATGGTTTAAAAAAAGTGAGGGAGAGCCGCAAAATCGATATGGCATTAGATCTCACGTCACTCCAATATCTTTTAAATTATGTTATCTATTTATTATTGTCAATTATTCTAGAATCCTTGATCCAGTTTCAAATCTTATTTTCCCAAATGCGACTAATCGACATTTTTCCGTTTTTCTCGAGAAGTTCGCTGTACTTTATTCTGAGAAAATTTTTAATTAATAGCGTTTAACATTAAACTTAAATTCGAACTAATTATTAGCACCCAATAAGAAAATCCAACTATTTTTGTTTGAAAGTTTATTCGCTTTGGTTAAAAATTCATCTTTTTTTGTTGAAAATTGGTCTTTCTTGGTTCAAATTTGATCTGCTTTGTAAAAAATTCCTTTTTTTTGGTTGCAGATCCATTATTTTTGTTGGAAATTCATCGCATTGGTTGGAAATTTGATATTTCGTTGAAAAATCTTTTTTGTTGTTGTAAATCAATTACTTTTACTGAAAATTTAACTTTTCCACTTTAGATTGAAAATTGATCTTTTTTAGATAAAAATTCAACTATTTGTTTGAAAATTGGTATATTTTTTTCTCCTTTATTTGAAAATTCAACCATTTGGTTGAAAATTCAATTATTTTGTTCAAAAGTTATCTTTTTTGGTGAAAAATTCAACTTTTTTTTAAGATTGGTTTTTTTTATAGAAAATTCTTCATTATGGATTGAAAATAATCTTTTGTCTTAATATATTTTTGGGTTGACAATTCAACTTTTCTATAGAAAATTTCTTTTTTTTTGAAAAAAAATTAATCATCTTGGTAGAAAATTTATATTTTGTATTAAAAATTAATTTCAGTAGGTTGGAAATTCAACTATTTGATGAGAAATTAAGCTATTTTGTTTGAAAATGTAATTATTTTGTTGAAAATTCTACTCTTTAGTCGAAAATTCAACTATTTGTTGAACATTCGTCTATTTTGACAAAAAATTCGTCCTTGGGCACTTATTTTTGTTGAGGCTTAATCTCTTTCATTTGAAAAATCGACCATTTGGTTGAAAATTCAATTATTTTGTTCAAAAGTTATCTTTTTTAGTCAACAATTCAATTTTTTGTAACATTCTTCTTTTAGATAGAAAATTCGTCAGTATGGATTCAAAATTAATTTTTTATATTCTCATATTTTTGGGTTGAAAATTCAACAACTTGGTAGGAAATTAAACTGTATGGTTGAAAATTCACTTTTTTGTTAAAAATTTGTATTTTTTATTGAAAATTCAACTATTTTAGTTAAAAATTCATATTTTCAATTGAAAATTGACTTTTTCCATATGAAAATTCAACTATTTGGTTGAAAATTCGTCTTGTAGAAAATTATCTTCTTGTTTAAAAATTAATGTATTTCAGTTGAGGATTTAACTATTTTATTCAACATTCAACAATTTGGTAGGAAATCAAACGATTTGGTTGAAAATTCATATTTTTGGTCGAAAGTTCAACTATTTTTCTTGAAAATTCATATTTTAAATGATGAATTTTCAACAAGAAAAATTAATGTATCAAACGAGAAGGTTCATGTATTTTGTTGAAAATTTGTCTTTTTGGTAGAAATTAATATTCTTGGTTCAAAATTAATCTTTTTTTGTTGAGGATTCAACTATTTAGTAGTAAATTCATGTTTTCAGGTTGAAAATTCAACTTTTTTGTAGAAAATTCGTCTTTTTGGCTTGATTATTCATCTTTTTCCGTTGAAAATGATCTTTTTGCATTATTGGCTTTTCAATTTAACTATTTGGTTGAAGTTGAATTTTTTTTTGCGTCAAAATTCGACCATTTGGTTGAAAGTTCTCAACTATTTGGTTGTAAATGCAACAGTTTAATTGAAAATTATTATTTTTATTTAAATTTAACTATTTGATTGAAAATTAATTTTTCAGGGTTTAAAAGTCTGTTTTCTAATCCATTCAAGTTTTTAACTTAAAAATTCAGTCCGAATTTAAAAGAATAGTCTACGGTCGTGAATTCTGAACAGGAATTTGGAGGCTATAACTACTATGTTGTAAATAAAGGAACCTTGTTATTTTTCGCAAAAAAGGAACTGTAGGAAAATGTTTTTTTTTTCAAGTTCGGTATTTCGACAAAAACCGGGACATTTTACTACAAACCGGGACGCTTCTCAAAACACCCAAAAACCGGAACATGTCCCGGAAAACCGAGACGCTGTCATTTTCAATATTGTTTTCGATTTGACTGTTATAAATTGGTGTAACAAAATTGTGTGACTATTGTTTAAACTAATGATAAGTGTAAGAAATTAGTCTAGAGCTACATTTTTGTCCTGCTCCAAAAAACCTTCAGAATGTATGAACTAACATTAGGAATAAGTGAATGCGCATGCGTCAGATCCGTTGTAAGAGAAGGAATTCAAACGCAAGTTTCGATTAAATCATGATAAATTACACTCGAATTCTCTGTGTCTGTCCGTAAGTTTACTGAGTTCATATTTTTAACAATGTAAAACGTTTCCATAATATTTCTATTATGGTAATTGTTTTCCATTCCTGAACTTTCAACTTTTTTTTCATTAAAATTAAATTTATGTGCATATTTGGTGGTGTGTTTACATAGTGCTGTCTTTTTTCGATGATGATTTTGATCTGATTGATGTCTGGTGTCTTTTTCTGGCATATATATGAACTAATTAAACTAATTAAAAAAAAAATTAAAAAAAAAACTAATTAAAAAATTAATATATATATATATATATACCCGTCCGCAGTTGATACAGGTTATTTTGTATAAAACATTTGTTTTTTCAAACTTTGGTGTAGGATCTTCTGATATATGTAGTAAAGTTTGTTGTAATTTATTTTCTATGGAAATAATCGTATGGATGTTTAATTTTTTACAAATTTTTAAAATTAGGTGGTATAGTTCTTTGACAAATGGTACTACTATTATTCTTTTTAAATCAATTTCTTTCCTTTTTTAGTTGTGAGATGTTAGTGTTGTACGTTTTTAATCTTTGATCTATGGTTGTTTAATAAAGTGGTACGGGTAGTTATTATTGAATAAATTTTGTGTAACTATGGAAATATTTTTAGGGTGAAAATATGTATATTATATATCTCATGTTTTGAATGGTGATTTCAAAAAAAATTTAATGTTTGGCCAGTTGCAGATGGTTTTTGATACAAATCTGTTCCAATGAAACCTTTCTGAAAAATTAGAGTTATATCTAAAAAGTTAATAGGTTTGTTTCTTGAGTTTTCTAGAGCAAATTTTAAAGATCCACCTATTCTGTGAAATTCATTTAGAATGGTAAGTACTTGGTCTTTTTTGGCACACAATATCGAATCATCGACGTATCGATAATAAAAAAGAAGCTTTACATTTTTGTTGTTCAGGATTTTTTCTTCTATATTTTGCATGACTAATTCTGCTGCCACTGACGATATGGGTGAACCCATCGGGGTTTCGTTTTTTCGTCTGTATATTTTAAAATCGAATTGTAAATATGCATTTTCCATGCAAAGACTAATTGCTTCAATAAATTGTGTATATTTTAAATTGGTATATTGTTTTATTAGATTCCATGTTTGATATATTTGTTCATATACGATGTTTCTATCGATGTTACTGAACATTGATACTGCACCTAACGAAAAAATCGTATGGTTATCTGGAATTTTTATATGTTTTACTTTTTCGACAATATCCCAACTATGTTTGATTACTCGTGTAGATGTCGATGTTATTTTGTTTACGATCGAAGCTAAATATTTGGACAAGTGGTATAATGGTGATCCAATGCATGATGTTACTAGCCTAAGTGGTTTATTATCTTTGTGTAATTTTATTGTCCCATATATCAGTGCTGGTCGACCGTTAGTACTTCGTAAGTGATAAGTTCTTTTGTCTATCACTTTTTCTTGTAACCATTCTTTAACCATTATGTTTAAACATTTTTCTATGTCTTTCGTCGGATATTTTATTGTTTCCTACGTCTGTTTGTCATCGAGAAATGTTTTCATTTTTTGATTGTATTCTTGTTTTTCTATTATTACTGTTTTTTGGCTTTTATCAGATTTCATCATGCATAATTGAGGGTTGTCTTTAATAAATTTTTGGGTTTGTGAATATTCATATTCTAACAATCTGTCGTTTGGATTCCATGAAATGTTTGAGATAACAAATTTTTTTATTGTAAAAGTTAAGTTCGCTCTGAGTGAGTTTAATTCTTTTTCTGAAATTTTTTATTGTTTATTTTCAATACCTAAAATATAATCTGCAAATGGTATGTTGTTTTTATTGTGAGACATCGCAAATTGACTTCCCAAGGATAGAACATCTGTTACATCTTTTGGCATTAACTTAGTGGTAAGATTGTCTATAAATTCAGGTTTGTGAAGATCTGGTAATGAGGTTTATTTTAATCTTAATTTGTGCATTAAAGTGTTTTTACGATTTTTTGTGGAGTTTATAGTATTTATTGCATACTAAAAAGAAGTTTTTATTGAAAAAAAGTGTTTCAGATGACATCTACATCTTATACAGTGAAAAAACAAATTTTTTGACAAAAATATTATTCTAAAATACAACCATTATTGTATTATTCATTTGAATTTCAACACACTATAAACTTTAGTGAACTTATTCCGAAGGAAACATGAACTCAAATCAAATTTTTATTAATTTATACATGAAATAATTACTATCTAAAAATCTGATCTAAAAGTTAGGTTAGAATTCGTATTTTATATCGAGCAGTTTATTATTCATGTTCTTTGCATAATCTGGATAACATTTTTCGCTACATACGTTAATTAAAGTTCATTTGAGCTTATAATGCATTGAATCTTACATGAAATAGTAAAATAGTTTTTTTTTAGTAAAACATTTTTGATAAAAATGTTTCTTGTCAACTACATAAGGTGAAAGTTCTATCTAAAATGATTTGTTTTGGATAAGGATTTATTTTCATTATTCAATCATTTCTTTAAACGTCACAATACAATCATAAAAATACTTTTATACACAAATTAAAATGCATCTTTAAAATTCTACCTACTCTTTCTAGTTCCAGTTTTGGCCACCAGATGGCGAAATGGTCGACCACCATTCCCAATTAGGGTGGTCCAAAAATGTGCAAGCCCCATGAAGTTTAACACGTATTTCCCATAAGAGAGAAAGACGATTTTGTAAATTTCATTCAGAATCGTCAATATTATGTGAATAGAGTGTTGAAACTCAACATTTCTCTGTACAATTAGCCACGGAATACGAATAAAATATTACTTCTTGAATATCACTCCCATAAGTCTATTTTATAGGGTCCGAAAAAACGCATAATTGAAAAAATGGGTTTTGGAAGGTTTTAGCGCTAATTATGAATTTTTTATAGGTTTTTCAATGGAAATTGTTTCTAATACATGAGTACTACTTTATACTGATAATGAGAATTTACATAAATTGTTTGAACAATTTATTATTGTTTACAGGAATTTCATCTTAGAATAGGGAAAGAAAGTCGCACATTTTTCAAAAAAATTTTAGTCCACTTTTCATTTGAAGTGAGTTAATACTTAATTCAGTTTACAGAGATAATTGTTTAAACAAATTATTATTTCTAACAGCTATCTTCTTCTATGTTAATACTAGATAGTTGCCGTTTTTTTCTGAAATTTAAAAGTTTTTGTCTATTTTTCAATTAGAGTGAAGTAATAATTAATTCAAATTAACAAAAATAATTGTTCCAAAAATTTATTATCATTGTTGATAATATTCTCTTTGCTTAATGGTAGAAAGTTGCTGTTTTTTCAGAAATTTTTAACTATTGGTCTATTTTTCACTTGTAAGAATTCAATAATTAATTAAATTCAGCAAAAATAATTGTTTGAACAAATTATGATTGTCGATAACTATCTTCATCAATGTTAATTCCAGCTAGTTGCGGTTTTTTTCTGAACCGTTCAACATTTCTTTGCCTTTTTAGTTCTGAAAAAATAATAAATAAACATTACACAGAACAATATTTAAAAAAATCTCATTTTAAAGGCAAATTTTTTTTGAAGTAGCTACAGAGAGCCTTTTTGTTTAAATTAATATTGATATTAATATTCATTATAAGTTCCTAACTAAAAAGTCGAATAAAATCTGACAGTTATAAACAATAATAAACTGTTTGAACAACTGTCTTTGTTAACTCGCATTATTTATTACTTTACTATGTAAAAAGTTGGTAAAAAGTAAAAAATTTCAGAAGAAATCGCAACTGTCTAGCATTAATACAGAAGAAGATAGTTATAAACAATAATGATTTGTTTGAATAATTATTTTAATAAATAGAATTAATTATTGACTCACTGCAAGTGAGAAGTAGACTAATAGTTGAAAATTTCGGAAAAACCCGTTACATTCTAGCATTATTCAAAGCGAATATTATTAAAAATAATAATTAATTGTTTAAAGAATTATTTCTGCTAACATTAATCAAGTATTACCTCACTTCAATTAAAAATTGGACAAAAAGTGGAAAATTATCGAAAAAAACATACACATTAGGTAGGTCAAAAAAATTTTTTTTCGAAATTTCATGCATGTCGTCTCTAAATTTCTTCGAATCTACAAATTTTTTTTTTTTTTTTTTTTTTAATGACATTTAGTCATTTCGACATTAGGTCTATTTTATAGGGTCCAAGCAAACCCCATGAAAAAAAATTGCGTTTTGCGAGTTTTTGGCGCTAATTATGATATTCTGCGGTTTATGAAATAAAAATTGTTTCTAATACATAAAATATCACTTTCTATTGATAAATAAATGTTTAAATAAGACTTTTAAACAATTTATTATAGTTTATAGCTATTTTCTCTTATCATAGAGTTAGCAAGTCGCGGTTTTTTCCAAATTCTTTTACTTGTTTTCAACTTTTCAGTTAGAGCAAGGCAATGATCAATTTAATTTTATGAACATAATTGCTGAAACTATTTATTATTATTTATAAGAATATTTTCTTCGAATAATGCTAAAAAGTTGCAGTTCGTTCTAAATTTTCCACTTTTTGTGCACTTTTCAATTAGAATAAGATGATGATTAATTCAAGTTAACAATGGAAGTACTTGGTTGAAAATTCATTTTTTTTATTAAACTCTTTTCTAAAAATTCATTTTTTTCAAGATTCATCATTTTAGTTGAAAATTTACCGCTTTGGTTAAAAATGTAACAATTTTCCGAAAATTCGTTTTTTTTTTTTTGGCTGAGAATTAATTTTCTTCTTTTAAAATATAACTACTACAGTTTTGGTTCGGAATTTATCTTTTCCGGTTGAAAATTGTTGTATTTTGTTAAAAAATTTTTTTTTTTTTTCGTAGAAAATTAATCTTCTTGTTTGAAAATTCAACTGTTTTGTATAAAGATCCTCTTTCTGGCTTGAAAGTTTAAATTTTTGTATGAAATTTTATTTCGTTATTGACTAAAAAACTTTTTTAATTCAAAATTCCCCTCTTGTTGAAAATTCGTTTCTTTGATTTGAAAATTCTTTTTTTTTTTGGTAGAAATTTCATCATTTTTGATTAAAAATACAACTACTTTGTTCACAATGAATCTGCTAAAATATCAAATATTACATTTGTTTGTTTAGAATTCATCTTTTTCTCTTGGAAATTCAACTATTTGTTTGAAAGTTGAAAATTTTTTTTCTTCATTAAAAACAGTAAGATTTTACAAAACCCACCTCCACCCAAAACATCTTACGTTGTTTTTGGATGTGTTTTATCGAATCGTAGTTTTCCTGAATTAATCACAATTTCTTTATTAATGACCTCGAGTTTTTTATAATTCTTGAAAAAATAATCGTAGCCTCAAAAAAAAGGGAAAAATTAAAAAAAGTTTTTAAATATGAGGATTGAAAATAAGTAAAAGGCAAATTTATAAAATATTCATCAAGAAAGCATCTTATATTTTATGCATTATTCATTGCAAGGGTAGAAATCTGAATCTGGTAATTATTCATTTTTAATTCCTGCAATAATTATGGTAATTTATACGATAAGCGGGAACGATGCAAAAACCACCTCAAGCGAAATATAATAATTCTACGGTAATAAGGATGTAGTCATAGAGAGAAAATTGATACTAACAACATCAAACTAGTTTGCTTGTGAGTTGAGTTCAACTTTGTAAAGCGTGGAAACATCTTCAGTTGGAGGAAATCCTGATATATTCCCCAGTTAATTAATGCAAAATTATGAAAATAATTTGAAGAGAATATTATCCAATTTGCAGTATTTTTGTTCTAAGGACATTTCAATTCGAATTTAAGGCAATATTTTATTGAAAAATTGCTTAAAAGGCAACAAAAATATTTATTTTCAACAAAATAGTTAAATTTTCAAACAAGGAGACGAATTTTCAACTAAAATGATAAATCTTAAAAAAAAGAACTTTCAGCAAAAGGTTTCGACTTATATTTAATTTTAATTTTAAATAAACAAAGATAAATTCTCAAGGAAAAATGTAATGGTTGATATTTCAATAAAAAATGCATTTAATTTTAAATGAAAACAGTTTAATTCAACAAATAAGTACGAATTTTCAACAAAAAAATGTAAAAATTGATATTTCCACTAAAATTCTTTTAAATCTTAAATCAGAAAAAGTTTAATTCAACAAAAGTACGCATTTTTAACGAAAAATTTGATAATTTAATTTAATAAAAAAAGGCGAATTTTCAGCAAAATAATCAAATCTTCAACCAAAACAAAATAATTTCAACTAATCAGTTATATTGTTGACCACACTGTAGAATTTTCAAGCAAAAAAGGCGAATTATCTACGAAACAGTTGGATTTTCAACCAAGTAATACTTTTTTAACAAAAGAGTAGAATTTTCCACCAAAATAATCGAATTTTCAACCCAAAAAGAAGAATTTTCCGAAAAACAGTTGAAGTTTTAAGTCAAAAGACAAATTTTTGACAAAGCAGGTAAATGTGAAAATTTCAACAGAATGAAGAAATTTTAAACAAAATAATTGAATTATAAACTGAAAAAGACAAATTTTCAACAAAAATTTAATTTGCTACAAAAAACTTAAATTTTTGAACAAAAAAAGATTAAATTTCTGCGGAGAAGGATGCATTTTTGAATCAGGAAGACGAATTTTCAACAAAAGAGTTGAGTCTTAAAATAAGAAAGATTTTTCAGTCATGAAAAAAATATTGTTGATAGTTGAATTTTTGAGTCAAAAAAATTAATTTTCTATAAAACAGTGGAATTTTTAACCTAATAGTTGAATTCTCTACCAAACTGGTGAATTTTCAAGCTGAAAATAGATATTTTCTGCAAAATAGTTTAACTTTCGACCTGAAGTATGATTTTTCTACAAAAATTTTTAAATTTGATGCAGACATTTTAGAAGTCTGTTAAATTTTTAACCCAAATATATGAATTTTCAACAGGAAAAGTTAATTTCCAAGCAAATAGATCAATTTTTAATAAAGTGTTTGAATCCCCAACCAAACCGGATTAATTTTTTCTCAAAGAGTTGAATTTTTAACAACAAAAAAATCTAATTTCTACCAGGAAATATATATTTTTAACAAAAAAGGTTCATTTGGAACCAAATAGTTGAATTTTATACCAATTTGTGGAATTTTTAAGCAAAGAAGACAAATTTTCTATAAAAAAGTTGATTGTTTACAAAATATATGATTTTTCAACAACATAATTGAATCTTTAACCGAAGAAAATTAATTTTCTGCGAAACGATTGCATTCCCCCCCCCCCCCAATCAATTTTCCAAACAAAGAGACGAATTTTCATCAAAAGAGTTGAATTTTTAACTTAC
>CAKNYM010052896.1:397884-528318 GCA_932195095.1 Andricus curvator
CATCAAAAGAGTTGAATTTTTAACTTACAAATATGAATTTTAAACTAAAAAGTTCTTTTTCCACGAAATAGTTGAATTTTCTACAAAACTGGTGAAGTTTCAAGCTGAAAATAACATTTTCTGCAAGATAGTTTAACTTTCGACCTAAAGTATGAATTTTCAATAAAAAAGTTCAGTTTTACCCAAACATTTGAATTTTCAAACAAGTAGTTTATTTTTCTACCAAAATTTTTAAATGTGATTGCATAATTTTAGAAATCTGTTAAATGTTTAACCCGAATATATGAATTTTCAACAGGAAAAGTTAATTTTCAACCAAATAGATCAATTTTTAACAATGTGCTTGAATCCCCAACCAAAACGGATTAATTTTTTCTCAAACAGTGGAATTTTTAACGACAGAAAAATCGAATTTCTACCAGAAAATATACATTTTTAACAAAAAAATGTTCATTTGGAACCAAATAGTTGAATTTTATACCAAATTGTGGAATTTTTAAGCAAAGAAGACCAAAAAAAGGAATTTTCCAATCAAAGAGATGAATTTTCGTCAAAAGAGTTGAATTTTCAATCTAAAAATATGAATTTTAAACAAAAAGGTTCATTTTCTACGAAATAGTTGAATTTTCTACCAAAATGTTGAAATTTCAAGATAAAAATGTCATGGTTTTAAGCACTAGATATTCTTCATTTTTTGCCAAATTTTAATTCCTCGCCACCCCCACGTAAAAAGTTGTAAGAAAATAGTAGCATCCCCCATCTTGCTTATGTTAAGTAATTTATTATAATATTTTAAATCATTTCTTATTAAATACAATTTAATGACATAGTTTTCGATTTTGAATCTTTAAAATTGAATAATATTAAATTTTAAATTTTCAAAATGAAACTAATTGAAAAAAAAAAAATTTAGAATTGTCTCATTTTCTATTAAACACATAAAATTTAAAATGCGATTTTATAATCTGTCAAGCTGATAAATAAACCAAATGCAAAAAAAATATTTGCAGTTCTATACTATCTTTATGTTAATAACAAAATTAAATCAGAAGATAATTTTGTGGATGTTACTATATTCTTCAATCGGGATGAAAAATTTGTCTCTCGTGCTTGCTCGCCTACGACTTATGCTGGAAACATACTCTCCTGAACTGAAAAAGTGAAATTATCACTGGTTGAACCAGTATTTTGAATCGTCACTGGTGAACCAGTGATTTTCCTAATTTGACTGTGTAAACCAGTAAGTGACTCAACTAAAACAGAGTTACTGAATATACCAGTGACGCCAAATGATAGATTCAACCAGTGATAAAGCGCTCCACGCGGCCAAGACATGAACCTCCAGTCCAATCAAACGGTCCGCGCGTGTCGCGTCTTTGCATTTAACGAGTCCACATGTTACTTAAAACTTTCAAAAATATTTTTTTTGCTTGAAAGTGGGAAGGCCCCTGGCCACTTGGGCTTGACTTTCAGCGAAGCGACACGCTGACGTAATGACTGGTCCTTCAATGGTTACGTGCAGTTTTAAAAAGATAATATTGCAAAGGTGAGCACAAAAGTGATGACTGAGAAGTGTCACACCTAACTAGCTGACGGACAACAACGCGTACAACCAGCTAACTACTCATACTGAGTAACCAATGAATCTCACTGATTAAACCAGTGACGAAATTCCACTAAGTGAACCTAACTAGTGAAACTAATATCTCACTGATTGTCAGTAACACACTTCTCGTTCTTTCAGACAGTGAGATTTCATGGGAAATAAGTAATATTTCACTGTTTTATTTTAAGGGAGCACACAAGTGTATAAGGGTAATTGTCAAATTAAAGGCAAACTTAAAGTCCCATTAATATAACATCAACTTATAAACTCGCACTGATTTTTTTTTTCAAATTTAATAAATACTTATTATCATCCTCTACAAAATGGTCAGTTCTTTTTTTTCATTTCTGTTCCTATTTACTTTAATTTAATATAAGAGCATCCCAAACGTCATTACCGTACGGCGTTCCAACCTCATTTTGTACAAGGATAAACTGATTTTCTCATTTTTTTTAGACTATAACCTGAAAAACGCTTAACGCATAAACTTTGTAAACTTTAGCTGAACATAATGCTAATATATGCACATTTTTTAAGTAAAATACATAATGTTGTAAAATCCTCAAAGTCTGTCCCTCGATTTTGGTCATTTCAGACGTCATTACCGTACGTCTTTGTTTCTAGTAAAATATTGTAGTTACAGTTGAGTAATAAATACAGAAATATTAAGCGTATCGTTTGATACAAGATTCTATAAAATTGAGCTTAAAATATTAACTCTTTTTTTGTGAATCTGATATTAAAACTGAAAATCAAATTTTGACAACAGCAACGTCATTCCCGTACGTGCCTTAAAAACCAGTTTCTGAGTGAAAAAAATTATAAAAACCATTCCGTTACTTGCTCAACGGTGTTTTCTTTCATAAGTAGGTGACATTTTATGATTAAAATCTGTTATTTTTTTATAAATATTGAAAAAGGCTAACCTTCATCATTTTTCTCGCATCATTACCGCACGGCACAATAGAAGAGCGTACGACTGTTTATATGCGCGTGCGCGTGGATCAGTTGGGCCGGTTTGTTTACTGTTTCCTAATCTCTATTTATAAATATACAGATCTCAAGAAATGAGCTAAACGAGTAAATTAAGAAGGAAGAGATGTGTTCGAAATTATAATACAGCACATGTAGGTACATTTGTTATTACAGCTAAAAGGTGCTGAGATTCTAATATAAAGATTTCAGAAAATAATTAATTTAATGTAGTTTTCCTTACACCTGTTGAATTTTCATGAGTTCATATCTTCAATTTTGATAAAAATTAAAGCATAATTTATCACTCAGTTACTTAGTTAGTATGTGAGACGATGTAATATATAGATTTTAATACATCTGAAAGACTGCATAATAAATCATGTAACTAGTTTCAGTGAATGTTGAATCTTCAATCGTACATTGTACTACAGTCACGTTGTTTCCATTTTTGGAATTTAAAACGTATTTATTGAAATAAAAAATAATAGCAATAATTAGACTTGTAATTTATTACGTCACCTTACTTATATTCGAAAAAATTATCTACAATAGTTAAATATTTTGTTTTTCCTAAATAGCATGCGTTACATTATTCACTTTTGAACTTTTTAAAAGCTCACGCTCTCTTTCATCAAACTCCTAACCTCAAATCCACTTTCCGCATTAGATGTACGAATTTCAATATTATTTCTTATTTTCATAACTGCCCCTTTTGGATTTTAAATTTTTAGATGTGATAAGATCAATCGCCGTTATGGAATATTTAATTACCAATAATAATGCAGGGTGTCTAGCGTTTCTTCAAACAAAAATTTCAGGACTTTTCCAGGTTTTCCAGGACAAAAAAAAAATACATTTTTCCAGGTACCTTTTTACAGTAAAACAATACCTTTCACGAAACATAGTAGAAATTGTAGGTCTAGTAGAACTGAAACTGTCATAGGAGAAATTTCTCATACGCCCCTGAAATCTGATTTTATAGAAAAAAAAAGTTTTTTTGGCATTGTTCATTTTATCAAGATGAAATATCAGGACGCTACGATAGAAAATATTCAAAGTTTCTCTTTTTTTCAACTTTAAAAACAATTTAATTTTTTTGCTGTTTATAATATCAAAGCGAGTTCAAGACCGTGTGTAATAAGTTTTTTTCTTTAGAATTGGTTGAATTTTGACTGAGGTATCGAATTTTAAGCTAATTTAGGTTTATTTTTAATAAAATAATCAAATTGTCAACAAATAAGTTGAATTTTCAACCAAAAATGATGATTTTTTAACAAAATAGTTGAAATTACAAAAATGAATTCACAACCGGATAATCTTATTTTGAAAAAAAAACAAAACATTAAACTTTAACTAAAAATAGTTGAATTTTCAACACGAAAATGGGAATTTTCGACAAAAAGACGAATTCTGAACGAAAAATTAAATAGTTGGTATTTCAGCAACAAAAAAGAAACAATTTTTTAACAAAATAGTTAAATTTTCAACTAAAGAGTTGAATTTTCAAAACAAATAAAAATTCAACAAAATAGTTAAATTTTCAAGCAAATTGTTTAACTTTCAACCTACAAAGATGAATTCTTAACCAAAACGACGAATTATCAACAAAGAAACTTAACTTTCTACCAAAAAATACAAATTTTCAACCAAATGAACCAATTTGCAAACAAATAATTTAATTTTCAACTAAAAATTATTAAATCGGTAAAAAAGATTTCGACTAAATAGCTGTTAATTTTGAACCAGAGATATTTCAACTAAAATGATGAATCTGCAATTCTGCAACCAAATAATGAATGTTTAATAAAGTAGGTCAACTTTTAACAACAACAAAAAAACAAATTTTTTACAAAACAGTTGAATTTTCAACCCAAAATTATTAATTGTCTACTAAAGAGACGAATTTTCTAATAAAAAAGACGAATTTTCAGCAAATAAAGATTTTTCAGCCAAGACAGGTAAAAATGTCAAAGAAATTGTTGAACATTCGGGCCAAAAAACAGCACTTTCAACCCGAAAATACGAATTTTCAACAAAAAAATTAAATTTTTACCGAAAAATTGCAGTTCTAATCAAAAGAGAGAAAATTTCCACCAACAGGATTAGTTTTCTACCAATAAAGACCATTTTTTGACTTAAAAAGATTAATCAGCAAAAAAAAAAATGGAAAAGTTACATTTGTAGGTTGAAACATTAATTTAAAATGAAAAAAAGAATTTTCAGCAAAATATTTGAATTTTCAATCTAAGACATCAACCCTCAAACAAACAAATTTTTAACAAAGTGGTTCAAGTTTTACCCAAGTAATTCAATTTTCAATTTAAAAAATATAAATTTTCAGCCAAAAATGAAACAGTTACATTTTTAGTTAAAAAAATTATTATTCAATCAAAAATATGAATTCTCAACGAATAATGTAAATTGTAGATATTTCAAATAAAAAGCATGACTTTTTAATAAAAATGGTTGAATTTGCAGCCAAATAATAAAATTCTTCACTGAAATTACAGTCGTCAGGATGAAGCAACTGAAAGAAAAGAAATAAAAATACAAGGCAAATAAATTACTAACAAGAACATTATATCAGGGTATTCCCAAACTTTATTTTCGAAATGCTCTAACTTTACCCCGACCAATTTTTTACTTGCCCTAACCATTATTATTCAAATACCATTTCGATTATAGCTTCATGATTTTCAACGCGATAAAATAAACAATCTCTTGTTAAAAAGGTAATCTTTTTTCGTTCAGCAGATCAAAAGTTCAAAAAACTATTTTTTCTTTAAACGAACAAAAATTCCAGAATCATGAGCAAAATTCAAGGACTTTTCCAGGGTTTTCCAGGTAAAAACGAATTAAAGGACTTTTCCAGGTTTTCAAGGATTTCCAGGACACTAGACACCCTGAATAATGCAGGCCAACGCAGGTGCTAAAATTTGCCAACAATTTGACAATTAACCCATAAAGTCCCTCTTATCCCCCTTACCTCTAACCATATATAAGAAGAATAAAATTTTCATTTTTTACGTCTGGGAAATTTATAATTTAGAAACTTAGGATAGAACCTAATAAAAACGACATCTTCCAGACTAATAGTTAAAATTTATTTGAAAAATTACGAATCGATTACGTTTTGAAAACACAGTTGGTCTCCCTCATCAGATCTGCATAAAAAATGATTAAAATTATGAAAACGAAGCAATATAACAAAAAGTATCAAAATATGAGAGGAGAATTTTTTATCTAATCTGATGTTATTTTTATGTTCTTTAACTCAGATTCGGAGCGGAAGTTTCGATTGGCCAATGTAAGCTTTCCCACAACGACAGGAAATTCTGTATATAACATTACATTGGTCCAAAGTATCAAGTCTGTCTTTCCCTAATTTAACAAATTTGTCAAGTTTAGTATCATCTCTAAAAACAGTTTTAATATTATCAGTTTCATTTAAAAGTCTTTTAATGTTATGTGAAATTTGTCCTAGAAAGGATATTGAGATAATTGCTTTTGAGTTTTCATTAGTATTGTCAATATTGATATTGTCGTTAATGTTGTTATTTTTAGTCTGCAGTTCAATTAATCTTTTGTTAATGTGCTTATCAATAAAACTAGTTGGATAATTATTATAGAACAATAGTTTTTTAATTAGTTCCAGATTTTCTGCGTGAAAAGAAACGTCTGCTAAAAGAGTGGCTGAATCAACAAGATTTTTGATAATTCCAATTTTATGCTGTATGGGATGATTAGAAAAATAGTTCAAATATCTTCCTGAATAAGTTTTTTTACGGGACCAATTAGTTTTTATAATATTGCTTTCAGATCTTATTATTTCTAAATTTAAAAATCCAATTGAATTGTTTTCTTCTTTCTCGATTGTAAATTGTAGCATGTTGTGATAGGAATTAAAAAGTGAAACGATCAAATCTATTTTATTTTAGTGGATAATTAAAAAGGAGTCATCAACATAGCGTACGTATATTGGAATTTCGAAATTGATTTGATCAAGAACTTCTGATTCTAAATCTTGCATGACAATATCCGATAGAATAGCCGAAATCGGTGAACCCATAGGCATACCATGTGTTTGCTGGTAAAAGTTATTATAAAATCTGAAAAAGGTGTTATTCATAAGAAAAGAAATGCCATCCTTGAAATCGTCGAAAGGAATTTTACTATTTTTCTTTATGTAATTCCATCTAGATTCTATGCTTTTTAGAACAAGTTCTAAAGGAACATTAGTAAAGAGTGATGTGACGTCAAGTGATACGATACTGTGATTATCAGGTATTTTAAAGTTTTTGATTTTTTCTTTAAGTTCAATTGAATTTTTTATGTTATAAGGATAAGATGGTAAGGAATCGGAAATAATTTTGCTGAAAATTTTGGCTAAGTAATAAGTAGGAGTGCCTATGGAAGATACAACAGGTCTAAGAGGACAATTTTGTTTATGTATTTTTGGAAGTCCATACATTCTAGCAATGTTAGTATTTGCCGTAAGTAAATCTGCTCTTTTGCTAGGATTTAGGAAACCACTTTTCCTCTAACCATCTACCATTTTGAAGGTATCAATTTGTAAAAAGTTCAAAGGGTTATAATCAATTTTTTTATATGTTTTAGAATCATTTAATAAAATATTCATTTTATTAGTATAATGTTGGCGACACATCACTACGGTTACATTTCCCCTATGTGTTTTGGTTACTAAAATCTTTTCTTTCCTTATAACTCATAAAACTATTGGTAATGTTAATTTTATTATTAGCAATGATTCTATCTATGCCTGCAATTCGTTGTGGTTTCTTTAAATAATTTGAAGCTAATGATAAAACTTTTTCTCTAAGTTCATCTCTACAATTATCCTGAATCTTACGTATGTTTGACTCTAAATCTTTCACAATTTCAGAAATATGGTTTGGTCTGTTTGAAATAAATTTTGTACTAAAGTTTTCGCCTAACCTCAAAATGTCAGTTACTTGCTCTGGTATGTTCAAGTTAGAAAAATATTCACAAACCACGGATCATTGTTGTTGTTGTCTACATCAACATCATTTCTATGCTTATTTAATTTCATCATTTCTATGCTTATTTACCTAAGTATTCACTCTCCGATGTGTTGCATTGTAATTCTTAATGTGTGCGTTCACAAAGTTTCCAAGATGGAGACGGAGCATACGTGATCCGTCTTCACAAAACATTTTTTTATCTTTTTACCATAATTTTAACAATAGTTTCATTACAAGAACAAAAAAATTCAAATCATTTTACAGGTATGAAATCAGTTTCTTACTCTTTCTATTAAATTTACTGTTCTGCATTTCACGTATTTCGAACCTAACCTAATTATATGTTTTCTAGCACTGCCCATAAAATTTATACTTTTTAAAAAAATATATGGAACTCACACATAAAGAAATTCACACGGAAGATTTAAAACTGTTTTAAGGTATTCTCCTCTTATATTTTGATACTTTTTGTTATACTGCTTCGTTTTTATAATTTTAATCATTTTTTATGCAGATCTGATGAGTGCAACCAGCTGGGTTTTCAAAACGTAATCGATTCGTAATTTTTCAAATAAATTTCCACTATTAGTCTGAAAGATGTCGTTTTTATTAGGTTCTATCCTAAGTTTCTAAATTATTCTTTTATTACTGTTTGTCTTCGGAATCAAGTTTCCTCAGGTGTTGAATTTAATTCGAAAGTGTGTCAGACTATTTTAAGTGCTGATAGCCTAGAGGAGTCAATTGTATTGATTGATTCCTAGCTAGAGTGAAACATTCTCTGTTCTATAGTAATGAATATCTATTGAGTGATTACAGGTCGAATCAGTTGTTCCACCTTCTCGATCCCTGTAAATCTCCTTGTCACACTATGTACAAATAGATCTCGCGAACCTTCATCAATGTTAAGCCAGCGTTAACGTAGTAGACTCCCTGTCAGACTTTGATCTGTACCTGACACGAGATTGAGTACAGCTTCAACGATTCTCGACAATCAACAGTTCTCGTATCTTTGTGAAATATAAGTGGACTTACACATACATTTTCAACAAAGAGAGATGAATTTCCAACCGAATAGTTGAAATAGAAAAAATATTTCAAGGAATCTGTATTAGCATTAGAGAATAACAGAAAATATTTCACGCCTTTTCAGACTAGATGAAGCTATGAAAGAAAAATTATTTTAAATAATTTTTTTCTGAAAAAAGATCTTCTTTCATTCCACTGGGATCGAACCACAGAACTACTGATTTCCGGTCAAGTGCTTTCCCGTTAAGCTACTAGAGATATCGAGAGAAGCAAATTTTTTCCGAGATACACGCATTATTTTGCTAGATGGTACAAATCAAATTTTTCAAGGAATCTGTATTATCATTAGAGGATAACAGAAAATATTTAACGTCTTTTCAGACTAGATGAAGCTATGGGAGAAAAATTATTTAGAAAAAATGGTCTTTAGCAAAAGGATGAATTTTTAAGAAGACAGTTGAATTTTCAACAAAAAAAGTCAATTTTCAACCAAGGAATATGAATTTTTAATCAAAAGAGATCACTTTTCAACCACAAAAGATGAATTTTTAATCCATAAGGACGAGTTTTCTATTTAAAAAGATAAATCTTCAAAAATTTAAACTGTCTTCTGAAAAATTCGTTTTTCGGTTTAAAAATTCAACTACTTTGTTGAAAATTCGTTTCCTGCGCTTGAAAGTTTAAGTATTGAGTACCGCTTTAATGATTCTAGACAATCAAGAGTAATCGTATTTTCGTAAAATATTCGTGAACATCGCATAGAATTCCGAAAAAAAGTCCACATAAAGTCACATTATATTTTTGAAGATAATAAAAAAAACAGTAACAGACACTGAATGATAACATTCATTTTAAAAATTTTAAACAGAAAGTAAAAGAGAAAGAAAAAAAGAAAATTAATATAGAAACAATATTGCATTCTATATGCAACGCTTTAAATTCGATTTGAAATCGAGATATATTGAATTTTCAACAAAATACTTGAATTTCTAAAAAAAAATATAATTTTCAACAAAGAAAGGTGATTTTTCAACCAAATAGTGGAATTAGGAAATGAAATATATTTTTGAGGAAAGACTTGTTTTTAAGAAGACAGTTGAATTTTCAGCAAAAATTTGAGTTTCAGCCAACAAAGATGAATTTTCAACCCAAAAAGAGGACTTTAAAACCATTAAAGATGACTTTTGCACAAAATAAATAAAATTTCAATCCAATGGTCAAATTAAAAAAAAAAAGATGTTAAACCTGAAAATGTGAATTTTTAACAAAACATTTTCAAGCCAAAAATACTAATTTTATTATCAGCCTGAAGAGCTGAATTCTATTAATACATTGAAAAGTTGAATTTTTTAGAAGTAGATCGTTTTCAACCAAGAAAGATGAAATTTGAACTAAATATTCGAATTTTTATCCAAACAAAATTTTGAATTTTCAACCCAAAAAATGACTTTGCAACCATAAAAGATGAATTTGTAACCGAAAAGTATAACTTTTCTAGGCAAAAGGACGAATTTGCACCAAAATAGTTAAATTAAAAAAAAAACGATATAGTTTTGACAAAATAATTGAATATTCAACCGAATAGTTGAATTTTCAACCTACAAAGACAAATTTTCAATTGAGTGGTCGAATTTTCACTAGAAAATAGATTGAACTTCAACCAGAAAATAGTTACCATTTTAAAGAAATAGTTAAATTAAAAAAAAACTAATTTCTTAGAAGAGATTTGAATTATCAACCTGAAAAGGTGAATTTTTAACCAAAAGGACCATTCTCAACAAAGAAATATGATTTTTTTGGAAGGCAGATGAATTATCTTCCTGAAAGGTTGAATTTTCGACAAAAAATTAATTTTTAACCTAATGGGTGCATTCCCAACTAAATATTTGTGCCTTCAATCAAAAAAGATACAATTTGTCAAACAATATAGATTCATTTTCAACCAGATATTTCAATTTCCATGAAAAAAGGTGAATTTTTCAGAACACAGTTAAACTTTTAATAAAAAAGTTAATTTTTCACCATAAAACATGAATTTATAATAAAAAAGGACGACCTTTCTATGCGAAAAGACGAATGATCATCAAAACAATTTAATTTTTTACCAAAAACGATAAATTTTTGACAAAGTTATTAAATTTTCAAATGAATATTTGAATTTTCAACTAAGAAAGATTAATTTTTAACCGAACAGCTGAATTTTCAAAAAATAAATAAATTTTAGACCAAATAGTTGCATTTACAATTGAATACTTGGACTTTCAATTGAAAAATAAAAAATTGCGAATGTTTAACAAAACAGTTCAAATTTCGACCAAAAAAAATTAATTTCAACAAAATAAGTAAAGTTTCGACTAAATGGTAGAATTCTTAACCAAAAAGAATAAAATTGTCAAGAAAAGAAGTTGGATTTCCTTATTGGGTTGTATTAATTCAGTTCACATTTAACAGAAAAAAAAACGAGAAAATGGGGAACAGGGGAAGTTTCTTGAAAATAAGGAGTAAAAGGGGAATTTTTCAAGAAAAGGGAATAGGGGACCAAAACATCTCCAACTGATAAGGCTTGAATTTCGAAAAAATTTAAACTCTGAATACAGATTTACGAAATTAGAAATTTTTCAATTTCAAACGCTGATCCAGTTGACACTTTGAAATATTGAATAAAAGAAACGAATTAACATTCACATTGTTCTACATGTTCATAATTACGAATACAATTTTAAAACCATATAAATGTTTCTTAAAAGTCTTTAATTCAATTCCCCAAAATTCCAACTTGTCTTATTTCGTGAAGACGAGTTATTTGGAAAAAATATCGGTAAAGGGGGAATTATTATCAAATTTTGAATAATTAATTAATAACCAATTCATAATAATACATATATAATTTATATAAAGATGTATTTGGATTTATGGCGTCAATAGTGTGTGCACCCTTCTCATTTTTCTAGAGATTTTCTATTCATTTCGTAACCTCTTGTTTAAGAATATATATATATATATATATTTATATTTTGAATTTTAATCATGATTATAATTCTTAATAGTGATATCTGGACTTACCGAACATAAACGACGTAATGCGAAATAGGGTTATTATGAGAATTTGCACTAGGAGCCCAGGAAAGTTGCACTGATCGAGAGGTGAATGATTTCACCATCGGACGTTCTGGTGGATCTGGAACATCTGCGAAAGAAAAAACAAAATATTATACACTGAAATTTAAAAAACATTATCTTCGAAAAAATAAAATTTTCTTCTTTTTAACTTCAAAAATGTCGAATTTTTATCGCCAGTTTCAACTTTTCAGTTCTCAATTTCAGATGTTCGGAAAAATGTTTTTTTTTTTTTTTATTGAAAGATAACCAATTAACAGGTTTTTATTTCCGAAGAGATTTGATTATCTCAAGCCTGATCCTCTACATGATTGAATCTTTCAATGAAAACTTTAAAATTGATGATACAAAGTTTGTAAATTCGAATTCATTTCGCATGAAGTGCCACAATAGTTCGTTTTATGTAAAAGGAAGCAGAGAGAAAAAGCGATTTTATTATACGTCCTTGATCAGTATTTTGTTATCATTTGATAATAGCCTACAACGAAACTAGTTGAAATTTAGTCTCAAATATTTCAAAAAAAAAATTTCTGTATACTTTCTGTATACTTCAAATAATTTCAAAATAAATTAGGTTCCAATTTTTCTAATTTAAACTTTCTTTCAATTTGTAATCATTTATAGGTTCTAATTTTTTGGGGAAAGTTTAAATTTCCGCAAAATTGAAATATTTAAATTTTCTGATTTTTTAGAAGAATTTTTGTGTGGGCTTTTTGAAAAATGTCGGATTTAATTAAGCCAGTTATTTAAATTGTGTAAAAGAATTTGAATGATTGGGTCAAATAAATTCAATATATTTTTAAAAAACCTGAAAAGATGTTAAAGAGCTATTTAAATTTTCTGGTTCGCTCAATTTCAACTTCATTGTTTTCTAAACTCAAATATTCTCGATTTGAATTCCTATTGATTAGGAAGGATTTGTAATTTGAAATATTTTCAAAACAGAAAACATTTACATTTTTTCTGATAATTTTCTTATTTTATTTAGCATTGTTTATATAAATTTGTTCACATTTCAATAAAAGAATTTGAAATTATTAAATTTCCAACGTTTTTGACTTCGAAATGTTCAACGAATAAATATCACAAATTAAAGTGGTACAATTTTTTAAGATTTTTGTTGATAAAGTAGAAAAAAGTCAAAGATTTTGTACAATCCTAAGATGTTTAAATAAAGAATAGACGAATTCAAAATCTTTAAAAAATACTGCTTCCTTGTAGAGAAAGCTTTGTATATGTGAAATTTCTTCCAAATTTGTTTGGTGAGAAACCAAATTTTGAAGAAGTGTTTAACGTCCACAAAGTAACAATTTTATGGCAAGTTTCAGTTTTCACTTACAAATTTAACCCTAAGATCTTTTTTGTTGACGCCGAAGATGATTTTGTGGTTTTCTGCAGTTTTCCTCTCTCCTGGCCAAACGTTCAAGCAAAAGCGAGTACTTCCAATAAAGTCGTATTCGTATTATCGTATTATCACTGGTTGTGAATTAATTCATACAGTAATAAGACCTTCGTAACAAGACAAAAAAAAATAATAATACCAATAATTTCATGTACCAGAAGGCCAAATTCAACTAATTATTTTCAATACATTAATCTTTTTTCAAAATCAATAAGGCCAAATTCAACTAATTATTTTCAATACATTAATCTTTTTTTTTTAAATCAATAAAATCGTTCACATCTGATAAGTAAGGGATTAAATTTAAAAAGTTTAATTTTTGTTAATGAACGATGCATATAAATATATTAAAATACCTATCAAACTAATAGAAACAATTTATTTAGTACATTGAATAACGTACCTTGATAATGATTATCAATGAATCCTATTGGCATTTCAATTGATTTATATGCATTGTTTAATATAAAAAATTTAATTCCTCACTATTTCCCACATTTTTAGTAAATTATTTATTTTAGTCATGTCTTATATACATATATTTCTAGAAGACATTAAAAATCTTTGTAAAATAGTAATATAATATATTATCCTCTGATTTTAATGAAAAAAATACATTAGATTCAGAATAAATCAAAATTTTCATTCTCCTTTAATGTCCACAAATCAAATTTTACTACAATATTCTTGGAAATGAATAAAAATCCAACGATCAAATATGGGAAAAACGCTCGTAAGTGTTGAAGATTTATGTATTTTGTTGAAAATTCATCTGTTTTGCAGAAAATGAATCTTCTTAGTTGAAAATTGATATTTTCGGTTAAAAATTTAACTATTTGTTTGATAATTCAGCTGTTTCGTTAAAACCTCATCTTTTGGTTTGAAAATTCAACATTTTGGATGATCTCCAATCAGCCATTGGTACCATTTTTAGCCAATTAGCGAAGGAATTGAAAAATATTTGTATAGGAGAAGTAAAGAAATAGTAGCCCTAACAAACAATTGTGACAACATAGTGTCTTGAGTGTCATATTTTTTGAAATTTTAGCAAAATAGTGTCATCCTTCAAAAATTGTCAAATAGTGTCAAAAGTGTGATGAGTGCGAGGTTTGTATGTAAGTATTGCACTCCACGTATCCTTTCGTTTATTTTAATAAAAAAATATCAAAAGTGCCAAAAGTACAAAACACTTTGAAATGCACAAAACAACAAAATAATGGGGGTTTTGCATGAAATTTGATAAACATATTTTTAGAAATTTGAAGCAATGAATAACGTTCTGGGAAAAAGAACTATTTTTTAGATTCCTAGTACTTAAAAAAAAATTCTAATTTACGTCTATTTGGTCAAATTCAAACAGATGTGACGTCACTAAGAGATACAACAGAGCACTAATCAACCACCACAGCCGACATGTTACTTTTCAAAATTTTGACCAATCAGGTTTCGCGGCCATCACGGCTTTCTACTTGACAGCTGATCCAGCTGATTGTCCAAACTAACCTATAAATGCCTAAAAACGAGAAATCGAAAATAAAAGCCGAATCAAGCAGGATCAAAGATATAAACAAAGAATGGATTTTAAAATCAGCGAATTCCCTGAAGACGGTAGATTATTAGCTAAGAAGTGTTTTGTGATAGATTATGCCCGTAATACGTGAATGGAATGGCTAGAATTGCGAGAGAATATTTCAATTCTTTTCTTCGTAATTATTATTAATTATTATTTGATCATAATACACGAAAGCCGTCGAGGGACATTTATACATTAAAGTGAATGTTTATAAACCACTTTTATTAGAAAAAAATTGCATATTTCAGGCAGCTTGAATTTTCCCGCGTAGAATGACATACAGATGTAGCCAATTTATGCGTTTGGAAAAAAATGCCGCGAGCGGGTGCCATGTTCAATATTTATTGAGAAAAAAATATGTTTCTTATTCAATAGAAAATGCTTTCTTCTTGTAATATGTTAATCAGCTACTAAAGAATCAAAATATATTTTTATCTCATTTCATGCAACATTCCCATTCACCTGGTGTCCTTAGCGGACCTCGCGAACGGAATATATATTTTGAAGTCGATTCTTTTTGCAAAAAAAGTTTCTCAATAAATTCTGAATACACCATTTGCTTAGAAATGAGCTAACACACAAAACTACCAGGTATCAAGTTGATGCGGCAAATGGATCAAAAGGATGCAACGTTTCGATACCTATATTCATGATCAACCTGATTCAAATTTCGAGATCAATTATCTGTCATAAAATTTCAACTACTCAACACATCATAAAATTATTTAAACCTCTTACCTGAATGATGATCAATTGCTGATGATCGTTTAAAATTAAATTGTTAATAAAATTTAGAAAAAAATAATTTACTTAGCTCCGTTTAGTTAAATTTATGATTACTGAGGTTGTGGATGTTTGTTTACAAATGTCAGCAAATCTCGATCAAGGATCGATTATCGATTAGCAGAACTCCAATTTGGCAGAAAGAAATGTTTTTCGAAAATCGTAAGCTGTCATTCTGTTTTGTATACTGATGCTAATACGCCTCGAAGTTGTTCTCAATTTTCATTGATCATCTAAAGCGAATCATATTGAGCTGAAATTTTAGATCAAAATAGCTGCAACAATTTGATACCCCAAGTTTTAGTGTGATAACAACGATTCGGAAGCCCGCTTAAATTCAAAAATTTTCCGTGGCGGACACCCGGGTACCCGTTTGGGCTCTGTGCACACAAGAGTTGAAGAAGCTGTCCGTTTTAAATTGGTTGGAAATCCCGTTTGATGGATGATCGTGGAGTGGTTAAAAAAGGGAGAGCAATCGAATTGCTGAATCGCCTCGAACGTCTGATCACCGAAAGTCAAAGTACGTACATACCTCCCTAAGGGTGTGCTCGTTAATCACCGATCGCGCTTGGCCATGGGAGACATGGCATCAGATAAGAGTCGGGTGGAACGTTTAATATGCGTCGCGCCACTGCATCATGCGATATGGTATTGCGCGCACGTTGCATAAGATCTCGAATGAGGAAGGAGACCTCTGACCTCCAGGATGGCCCCATCATCCTTTTCTGACCTATTCTGGACCTCTGCCGAGACAAGCTCCTGTGGCATGGAGTCAACGGTTCACATTACACCCAAATATGTACCGTATTCATCCCCAGGGTGGCGATTTATAGGACGATTTCAAATTCCAGGTCTTTTCCAGGGTTTTCAACTTTCTCCAGGTCAAGCTTATCCAATTTTCTAGGTCAACTCAAATTAAGTTAATCATGGTTTCTACACTTTTTTAACCTTCAAGTATGGACGTGATTTCATTTTTGAACTAACATGGACCTGAGGTCTCACAGACCGTTGTATACATGTACAAGTTATTGAAGTTATTCAGAATAAAGTTATTAGTGTACAAAAGGACAAGTATCATGCGACAGATGATATAACTCACCCCCCTAATTTTGATTTTTCTCAAATTAATGTTCACACATGTAGTGATGCGAACACAGAGAATAACAATTCCTGTAACGATGATTTTCTCTCGAATGGAGGTGAATGTAAAATGTTAGAAAGAAAGAACGCGCAATCCGAATTTGAATATATTCAAGGGGATGGTTTTTCATTTTCCGAAGATTTATCATCGACTGATGTCGTTCGTCGTAATCTCATACATGAAAATAACTGATCGTGAAAATGATCATTTGGAGGGCCAAACTCGTAGTGATTGCGTATAAACTATCGGGACTTTGTGACCGTGAGCGGAAAGCATTAATTGATATATCTAAATTTAAATGTTGCATACATTAAAAAACGAAAGTTCCTTAGGTGTATCGAAATCGAGTGAATAAAGCCATTCAAGAAATGATTGAAGTAGGTATTATTGAGTGTTCAAATAGTTCTTACTGCAATCCACTAAGAATAGTTTTTAAAAATGATAGCTTTGTTAGAGTATCTCAGGATGCTAGGTTGATTAACAAAATTATCGAATCAGATCATGAGTCACCACCTTTCTTCTAAGAATTGATGCGAAAGTTCTATAGAACAAAGTATATGTCGAAGAAATAAAAAAGTGAGTCGCAAAAATATACAGCATTCCTATACAACTCTAAGCTTTATCAATTCTGCCGAATGCTTTTTGGATTGAAGACTGCTGGCTCAGCATTAATTCGCTCATTGGGTCAAGCTTTGGGAAATCTATTCTATGATGTTTTAACATTGTATGTTGACGATTTGTTGGTAGATACTTCTGGGGCAGTTTGAGAACATTTTGAAGCAATTGATGCTATCAGGTTCTTCAAGACCATAATTTCACACTCAAATTACAGAAATTAGTTTTTTGTCGACAATCCATAAATTTTTTCGGGTATGAACTTTCAACGCAAGGTATTTGACCTAATCTTGATTGCCTTGAGGCTGTACGAAATTTTCCAGATTCGAAAAACAAAACCGAATTGCAACAGTTTCTAGGGATATGTACATATTATCTACAATTCAGCGTGAGGGATGCAACCTTGGTAGATCCATTTGGAGAACAATTGCGGGGAAAAACACAAATGATTTGGACTAGGGAACGTGAAAAAACGATTGAAAAGTTAGAACAGAATTTCTTTGCAAAGTAAGATGCGTCTAACCTGGTTATTAGCGGAATTTTATTTATATCAACTTAACCAGGTAAATAACCATCGTATTGTACCTCTTGCAAGTCGTTGCTTGAACTTAGAAGAAAAAAATTATACCACACGGAGAAAGAAGTATTTTCGAGCGATTATTCTGTGAGTAAATTATATATTTACTAATTCGGAAATAGATTTGAGATAATAACTGATCAAAAGGACCTTACTTTTCCAAACTGAACAATCTATTTAAATGTGCGACTCATTCGATGGAGTATAGTTTTGCAGCAATACTATTTTGAAGTAACGTGCTGTTAGGGACGTGATAATGTCGTGGATGACTTCTTTAGTCGGAATCGCAGAAATTCTTGAACTGACTTGTTGTGAATTAAATATTAAACTGAGAAACCAGACATATTTGAGGAATTAAAAAACTTAGCTGATTTACAGAAGCTGGATTCTTATGTTAAAGAAATAATAGATCATGCAGAGTCTTCCCATTATAAAAAGCAGTATTTCTCAAAAGTAAGTGTATGATTTCGGTTTGATTCAATAATATATACGTGGAAAGTGGTTATTTATTTTAAATTGACACTAAAAATGATAGATTGTGTGAATTCACACACTAGTAGGTAGGCCACTCTGGAGTATATAAAAAGACTATCTGAGACAATTTTTCTATTGGATAAAAATGGTTCAGAAAAACAAAAAGCATGTGATTTTTTGTGATCTGTGTCAACAGGTGAAAAGCCCCAACACAGAAATCTACCTCGTTCGATCGAATGACTGGGATCGATTTTTGTCTTATCTAATGCATTCTTAAAAAACGTAAAACTGTATGCTATTAAGCACCAAAAATGATTGAAACTGATTGAATCTTATATTCCGGAAGTCGGTAAACCTTAGATGATACTTTCTAATCATTGCACCCAATTTGCGATTTATGTCGCGATTATGGTCAGATAAATTGCGCGAATCATGTATTTGTGTTGTATACTATCATCAGTATCATCATCATCATCATCATCATCATTTGAATTATAACAACAAACGCTAACTATAAGTGTTTTTGCATCGTGGCGTTTATTCTGATTCCAAACCAACTGAACGAGTACTTCAAAGATCATAGATTTGACCAAAACAGTTCATTCTCCTAAAAATTCTTTGGGATCCTTTAAAATACATCAAACATTTTTCAAAAACTTTCAAATCTTTAGGAATCATTTGAAATCCTTTGACATGTTTTAAGCTCTTGAGAATTCCTTGGAATATGTTAAAATACCCTAAAATTGACATTCTATGAGATCCTGGAAAATTCATTAAAATACTTTAGAGCTGCTACGTAATTTATGGATTAACCCTAAAAAAATTGAATAAAAAGTTTCACATTTAAATTATTCTATTTTAAATCGATCAATCAAATTTGACCACCCTCGCAATGAACGCCTATTTTCTAACGATATCAAATCATCCATGGAATTCCACCAAAGTTAGTGGAAACTTGAGCTGGAATATTTTAGTAACCTAAATAACCGCGAAATTTGAACAAGCTAACAATCCAATAGACTGGCTTGATTAATTAATCATAAAACTAGAGTTTCCCTCCATTATTTGAATACTTTTTGCAAGTTTCGAGGGTAGTTTAACTTCCCGACTATATAAGACGCTTCCGCTCTGAAACCTTTAGCAAGTTTCTTCGTTTGAGCTCACGGTGCTCCTCGTAATTTAATTCTTATTAGAATTTCCTGCGCGATCAACATTATTAGCAAATATCTAATGAAGTATTTTGGGCTCTACGTGTAGGAATGTACACTGCACAAAACATAGAAAATCAAAAAGGGAGCGTCCGCTTATTACGTGACGCCATTTTCAGTGATTTTTGAATTATCCCTTCTTTTTTTGACAACTATGACATTTCGGTGACTCCCCTCCTATTTTTGAATAGAAAACATAAATAGAATTTTATATAACCATCAATCCAACAATGACCAATGAGATAAAAATATTCTATACAAGTACGAGAATACGTCTTATTTAAGTCGCCAGACTTAACAGATTAGGGGCTGTCCATAAATACTTTTTCCCTTTTTTAGAGAATTCTCTTTTTTTTTTTTTTGCAAGTAAATTCCACTTTGTATCGGGTTTTCGCTCAAAACTGAATCAACAGAGTAGGTTAAAAATTAATTACTTTGTTGAAAATGCAAATATTCTGTTATAAGTTAATCTATTTTGGTGAAAAATTCAACGGCATAGTTTAAAGTTGAACCACTTTCATGAAAGTTGATTCTTCTGATTGAAGATTCATCTCTATGGTTGGAAATATAACTGTTTTTTACAAATTGTTTCATTTTTGGTTGAATATCAAATTTTTTATGTGAAAATGTGAATATTTCATTCTTGGTTAAAGATTCATCTTTTTTAGTTTCAAATTCATTTTTTTGTAGAAAATTAATATTCTTGGATAAAAAATAAACTTTTTGGTTGAAAATTCAACTCGTTGGCTTAATGTTGAACTTTTTTCTTAAAAATTTATTTTTTATTGAAGATCCATAATTTTAGTTGAAAATGCATCTCTTTTCTTGAAAATTCATCTATTTTGTTAAAAATACGTTTTTTTGGTTGAGAATTGATTTTCTTCACTGGAAATGTAAATATTCCATTTTTGATTGAAAATCGATCTTTTCTTGTTGAAGATTCATGTGTTTAATTGAAAATTCGTCTTTTTCGTAGAAAATTTTCCTTCTTGGTTGAAAATGGATTCTTTTTGGTTAGCAATACAATTACTTGGTTCAAAATTAATCTATTTTTATTGAGGATTCAACCAGTTTGTTGAAAATTTGTATGTTTGGTTAAATTTAACTGGATTGGATTGAAACTTTGTTTGATGAAAGGCATGCTCGAGGTGTAAATGGTTGTAAGGAATAGTACATTTAATAGTACTTGGTTAACATATTATTTTCTTTACATACCGCGAAGGAGAATGCGATTTCGGGATGTGCGCGATAAAGCGAAGGTGATCGGTTCCACGATCGATTGATGCAATCATGAAAATATGTATATTCTGATAAATATGTATATTCTGATATGACATTCTGATTTGTTTTGATTTTGTGGTAAACGAGACGCGCTAGCAGCCTCGCACTCTTGTACTTTGATTTTCAGGTTATGTTTATTGATGCGATTGTGCTTGCAGAAGTTAAATACGCTTGACACTTAGTTCGATACTTATCAATACAGTTATAGCAATATCAAAAACTACGTGCCAATGGTGTCAATTCTATGACGCATAGCATGCTAAACTAAAAATTAAAGTTAAAAGTCTAGTATTTCAAAACTTTCCCGCCACTAGTGTGAAAAAGTAAGTTTTTATCACACGAACTCATCATCAATCGTGGAATCGATCACTCTTACTGTTCTGCATCAGGGTCCTAAAATCGAATTTCCAGCGCGGGTATTAGAGAAAAACAATTACCTGAAACAAAGAAGAATGGATGTGACAAAAAGGAAACAGAAGAAGGACTTAAAATATGGTCGGAAGTTGATAATGAATCGCATTGTAGCCAAGAATTCGGTCTGATTATGAATGAGAGAGCAAAACAGCATGTCAAAGGTTATACATGCGCATCTCCCAGATTGTTGTGGTTATAGCATGCTCAGCCCCAGATAATGGTGCAAGTAATAAAGTGAAAAATGCATTCTGGAATTTGTGAAATGATATTATAGGTACTTGCGATGATCGAGAAAGAATCATTTTCTTGGAGATATGGATGAATCAGTTGGAGTGCAGCGCGAAGGTGCTGTGAGGGTGCTAGGTCCTTTTGGAGATCCACAAACGAATGGGAGCGGCTCGTAAGGAACACAAGAGTTATGCGTGGTTCTGAATGTCAAACGAATCATCACGAAATGATTTAAATAGGATTAACAAAGGTCTTGATAGCAGAATTTGAAAGACGCTAGTACACAATAAAGATATAGGGGGCGTATGGATGTTTCAGGAAATCATTGTTAGGAGCGCACTTGAAGTGGATGGTACTGCAGTTGTGGGAAGAATGACTGGTGATGCTTGGTTGAACGATGAAATCCACGCAGCTATGTATTAATGAGAAGAAGAAAGCATATTTAAGAAAGTTGAGTCTTACCAGTGACGAGATAAATGGAACAGAAAATGATTGTTAGGATAAAAGCAGAAAACTAAAAATACTAGTTAAAGAAAGCAAAGGTAAAATCAGAGCGAAAGAAGATAAGAAAATGTAAAAACATGTTGAAGAACATACAAAATTGTTTGGAAAATGGTCAACAAGATTAGGAAACAAAATGGACTCACACAGTTGGTGGGGATTAAGAATACCGAGGGTCAAATGGTATGGGACACACACGAAGTAAAAGATTGTATGAGTGACTATCACCATAAATTATTCGAAAGTGGCTCCATGGAGTATAAAAACTGAGACATAGAAAACAATTCGTTAGACAATCCCATTGAAAATGGCGGAATAGTAACTTTTTCCTCTGAGATTACAGCTATAATGAGGAATTTGAAAACTGGTAAGGTTGCTGGTGTAGATGGTATTACCGCTGAAATGTTCTAGAGTGGTTTCTAGTATTTCTCTGTAAGGCTGAGCGAGTTGATGAACATAGCTGCTGAAAAAGTTCGAAATGATTGGAGTGAGGCGATTATCATTCTAATCTACAAAGGAGAGGATGATGAAGGTAACTGCAATAATTATAGAGCTATCAGCTCACGAAGTACCCTATGCAAAATATTTTCAAAAGTACTTATTCGTGAGGTGATGGATATAACAGAAGAAAAGATCTGGGAAGTACAATGCAGATTTCTGCCGGGAAGATCATGCACGGATTTGATATTCAGCGTGGGAGAGATCAAAAACAAAATTTTGAAAGTAAAAAAAAGTTTTTTGTACATCTGTTGATCCAGATGCCTATGATAAGGTGAATAGAATCAAATAATCGTCACAGAAAGTAGGCCTTGTTACTGTCACTAAACAACGAAAATATATCAGGAATTTTCCCAGTTTTCCTTACGTTAAAACTGGTAAATAGGCGAATTCTCAGAGGCACAGTTAAGGGAATTTACGAGCGTCATTTTAACAACTGTTTCGCTATTCTCGACCATACGGCACCAGCGCGTGAAACTATCTCCTCAGCCCATTCGTCTCTTAAAACTTCACATTCATGCGTGCTCACTCGATCGGTAACTTTATCGCGCTTAGGACATAAAATGTTTTTATTTAATTAAACTTGCAAACGCCTCCGAGCTGAGTGAAAATGTAGCTTGGGGTTTTTTTACTTCAGAGTAAACGTAAAAGTAAAGTCCATGGTGAAGAAAATTAATTTTTTTTAAATGTAATTTAAAACTTTTAGGGGTGAAGTATGAGCAAGATTTTATAACAGACAAGAAGATGTAATGACCCATTGTTTTTGCTGTCATCTCAGCTACGTGTACAATTATAAACTTTTTATATTATCAAATAATTTGAAGTACTTTTACTTGAAATACTCAACTTTTACTGTTTTCTGCAAGCAAGTGTAGAATTTTCTCTTTGGAATGAACTTGAGGAAAATAAAACATTAAAGAATTGGTGACGTGTACTAGTAATTAAAAAAAAACTAGTACACGTGTTCATTTTTATTGCCTAATTATCAAATTGAAATATAGTTTCAAATTTTATCTAATAAATGTAATGAATAATCATAAATTGAAATAAATAATTAATACTTTTATTCAAATATAGGATTTTGTCTCAACAGGAACTAGAAGGAAAGACATAAATTATTAATTTATGATTCAATGAAATTCCTTTGGTTCAAAGAAATAACATAGTTTATTCTTCCAATAACATTTGTCCTTGATTTTATGAATTGTAAAGTTATTTTTGGTTAAATGAAAGCAATTAGGTTAAAGAGACTATTTATTTAATTTGAAACAAACATTTTTCTGAGTGATTATGGAGATAATATTTTTTTATTTACAAAAATTTGTTTGTTTGAATCAAGTTTTTTCTTCAAAGTAAACGAATACTTATTTTAAGGAAATTATTTTTTTCAATTTCTCGTAGTAATTTATTTGAGTCACATGAATATTCCTTTAAAGAAAAGAAAAGACAATAAAGAAATAATTTTCTGAAACCAAAAAGTAAAAACTGCGTCAATTTTTATATTTGAAAGCATTTTTTTTTCAAATTGAAAAAATGATGCTGAAGAAACGGTTTCTCTAATTCAGGGGAAATATTTTTCTGGGTGGTACGTACACGTGTCAAAATCAACGCAAATCGTGAAAATTCGTTGAACGGACTAAAAGTTTAATTAAAATCATGAAAGGCGAGTTCATTACTCGCTTTGATTTCGTTTTATTGTTCGTGAGTGCTAACCTGATCACCAGAAATAATGTAAAAACGAACCAGAGTATTTGACCATCAACATTTCATAATTTGTTTCATGAAGAAACACACAAATTGTATGCAATCAAATCAACTTGTTTAATATTAATTGGTTCTCTAAAGAAATTAATTTATTATTTTAATTTTAATTTGAATTAAGACTGTAATATTTTGATGTAATTTTATAGAAAAATTAATATAAACAGATACACATTAGACAGATTATTATATGGTATATTATTAAATAATGAAAGCATTTTAAAATGTATCCAAATAATCAAAGTCATAATTAATAGATTCCAGAAAATTATGCAATTATACAACAATCATAAATTCGTTAAATTTGAAACAAAAAAAGTAATTTTCTACAAAAGAAAACGAATTTTCAAGAAAATAGTGTAATTTTAAACCCAGGAGATGGATTTTTAATCGAGAAGATTAATTTTCAATCGAAAAGGCGAATTTTCAACCAAATGGATAAATTCGCAACTAAAATGGTGGATTATTTTCAAACAGTTCAACTTTCAATCGAGCAGTTGGATTTTCGACCAAAAAGTTGAATTTGCAAATAAAAAAGATCAATTTTTTAGTAAGAACGAAATAGTTGAATTTTCAATTACAAAATTAATATTCAGCGAAAAAAAAGAAAATTGAAAAGAATAATTAAATTTTCAACAAAAGAGACGAATTTTCAGCTAAGATGATTAATCTTTAACCAAAAAAATTTGGATTTTAAATGAAAAATAGTTGAAATATAGTTCAGAAAGATATATCTTAACACCAAAGGATTTATTTCTTACCAAAAAAAGGAGAATTCCCAACAAAATACAAGATGTGTCAACCAAACAGTTTAAATTTGAACTGTGAAAGATCATTTTTCAACCAAAAATGCAAAAGCTAGATTTTCGAATAAAAAATTAATTAATGATAAAAAAACAACGGAACTTTACGAAAAAAGAGCACAATTTTCAACCATACAGATGTGATTTAAATCAAAATTATGAATCTTCAAAAAAGAAATTTATTTTAAATATAGTAGTTTAATTTTCAACCCAGTGGTTCAATTTTCAACAAAAAATATAAATTCTTAGCGAAAAGTGTGATAGTTGTTATTTAAAACACAACAAAAATTCAATTTCAAATAAAAAACATTTAATATTGAAACAAAAGAATGATTCTATGTTGACATCAAAGTACAAATAGATGAATTTTTGAATAAGAAAGAGCAGATTCCAAACAAAAATGAAGCAGATAAATTGCAAAATTAAAAAGTTTACTTTAGAAAAAAAGATTTTTAAACAAAATAGTGAAATAGTACAATTATTTAATAGTTATTCTAAGACAAAACTGTGGATTTTGCTTTTTTTGTTCCTTTTTCTCGAAAACAGGTTATTATTACGCAAAATTGAGCAGTAGAAAAAAGATGCACAATTCATATAAATATATGAAATTACTATTCTTGAAAAAATTTTGCTTTGTTCTATTGTAGAATTTTTTTACGAACATTGGAACAATTTGAATGTATTAGAGACCACTTAATCACGAAGTCTACATTCTTTTAAAACGATTCGAATTGAAATTATCCAATCATTAAAAATAATAATTTGTCTTCAGAAAATGAACGAAGTATGACAGCTAAGGGACTTGAGCTTGAAATTTTTCAACCTCAATTTTCCTCAAAAAAATCTCCCTAAATTTTTTGGACATTACAATATATTATATCATATAAAAAATCACAAAAATAAGATTTAACTCATTACTCATTTTTAAGTTTATTGAAATAATAAAAAGCCTTGGACTATAAATTACGCAGCCCGAAGTTATATTGTGAAACTTGTAAATAGTCTACGTCACATCTAAATGAACAAACAGAATTCACCTTCGTTTATTCACGCTAAAAATAATAGCACAAAAAAATTAAGAAATTCGAATAAAGAAAACAGCACACATGAAACAGAACTCTTCTGGTTTCAAAACTACCAAAATAAAAATTAAAAACACTTAAAATTTATTAATTCTGAAGTCAAAATGATAGTGCATAATTTATCACAGAGAAAATTTATCTAATTTGAATCAATTCTATTCTGCATAGTTCAAAATAAAGCACTGTTTTGAAATCTTATATTGTTTGACAATTCCTCTAATTTAAAATGTACATAGTACTAAAAATTGAATAATTTTGTATTAAGAGACTCTCAACAAAATATTAAAAAATTTATAATTTCAAAACCTGAAGAATTTCATACTTAAGTACTCAAAAATTAGGCTTTTTTAGAAATATTATTGTACTTTTAAATGGAATCGTAGAGAAAACACAAAAATTATGTACAGGTACATTAGAGTGGAAAATAAACATCATAAGAGCTTTTCATTTACTGATCCATACCAGATAATTCATGTCTAATAGACCCATGTTTAGAAGAAAAACAATGATTGTACACCCCAAAAAATAAAAACAGAATTATTTTTTATGAATTCGTGCGCAGTCAAATATTAATAAATTTTGAATATTCATGTTCTTCCGTGCGAAATGAAGCACGTAAGAAACTTGAGAGTAATTCTGACATTATGATAGAGTTAAAACCATATAAAACCATGTATTTAATTATTTTTTCTTAAACCAAATAATCATAAATTTACCCAAGTAACTAGAAAAAATGTTTTTTTTGTTTGTTTATAAACGTTCTGGATTTTAGTTACATTTGAGATTGAACAATTCAATACTTAAGGACTCGAAAATTAGACCATTTAAGAATTACGCATTCCAACCTTTCAAATTAGAATCCTAGAGAAATATTGTTAAATTTTTAAATAGATATATTTTAAAGTCTGTAAAGCAAAATTCATTCCTTAATGAACTTACGTTAACAATAATTAAATGAGAAATTTTTCAACTTTAAACCTCTAAATTTCATATTATCTAATTGCGAAGAAAAATCTGCCCAATTTTAAACGCTTTCAATTTGAAATTATCTAAGAATTAAATGAGTTGTGAATTCGATCTTGGTTTTTGCAGTTTTTTTTGTGTATACATTTTTATGATGCTCATTTAATGAGAACTTTGCTTCCTCATTATAATTACTTTGCAAATATATTTGCTTTCTCATTTATGAATTCCAAATAAAAAAATTCCAAATAGGTTAATCAAAATGTTTGGAATCAAGGAGCCTTTTCTATTCTTGCATGAAATTTGAATTATGTGAATGAAATTGTCATTCTATTTGAAATAGAATTTCCAAATTATATAAATGACCACAACTTTCGTACTCTTCAATAAAAGGTATTAGCTTTATAGGTCAATTAACCTTTTTGTAATTTATGAATTTATTGATCGATTTCAAATTTCTTTTTCTTTTAAATTAAAGAGTGATCAATTCTCAACAAACGCACGAAGCGATATTTTTAGTTTTTTCACACTTTCAGTCGATTTGCTTGAAAACTATTTTTACGAAAAAGTGCATTTTTAGGAAGAGAGAAATTATATACAATAAAACAGGTTGCAAAGCCCTAATTTATTAACCAATTTTGAAGTTCCTTTTTTAGAATTAAAGAGTGATTAATTCTCAACAAACGCACGAAGCGATATTTTTAGTTTTTTCACACTTACAGTGTATTTGTTTAGAAACAATTTTTGCAAAAAGGTACAGTTTTCGGAAGATAGAAATGATATATAATAAAACAGGTTGCAGAGCCTTCAATTCTAATTTTAATTTAATTGATAATTATCAATTAAATTTTTCGAGGACCTAGTTCTTACCTCAATATTGAATTATGGTAATGAAAAAAGTCAAACTATAAAAAACCGATTTCTGAAATATTACAAATGACCCTAACTTCCTTACTATTCAATAAAATGTATTCATGTTATAGGACATTCGATTCGTCCCGCATGAGAGCATTTTTTCTATTCTTACATCAAATTTAAATTATGTGACGTATTGTCTGTAGTCTCTATTTTTTGTCACAAAGTTTAATCATAACGTCTGTCATTTTTTTCACAAAGTGGATATTTTTAAACCTTTCTTCAAACATATTTCATCATTCCTTTATAAACAAAACAAAAAATGTTGATGTCATTTGTAACTTGCGATGCGCTTTTCTAAAAAAATAACTTGAGATACACATTAGGGAGGTGATTTTATTTTGTTGTTTGTTTCCTGTAATAAGTCTTTAACATTTTTATTTGTTTCTTACAGAGGCATACAGAGTGATAAATGATTTTCCAGTTATTAATCAAACACCGCAACTTATAGACTTTAGTAAATTACCAACAAAAATGACCATTAGGAATACTGGTCACACTGGTATTACACATTATTATTTTAAATTATGAATTTATTTCTGCTTCATTTTATATTATACGTTCTTTTACTTTTTCTACAATACAGTGGAAATAAAAGCTGATTGGTCCGGAGAGCCTCCAAGGTTTACTGGTGGACTCCTTCATGGGAATTACGTATTTTAAAAAGCCACTTTTCATTGGGCCCAAAAAGAGGTAAATAATCCCAAATTTTTGAATAGTATCTAAATCTAAAGTCATGAAATTTCGCTAATTACACTAGTGACGTTTTACTACTTGAATTAAAAAAGTGACAAAGTAAAAAGTTTACTAGAATGACGCGTTATTATAGAATTTTCAACTTCATTGACACACTGAGAACACCATTTCCTGAAACTTTTAAATTCGCTACATTTATCTGCACACTCAATCTACTTTACCTCACTTATTCACGTTAAAATAATTCCGCAGAATCCCGATTTTATATCGAAAACAATCGACAAGGAAAGTTTACTGATTGTTTAATGATCGAAATCACCAAAGAATTAGTAGATATTTCCACATAATGACTCTAGGCGGTAAAATCAACTTATGATTTTTTACTATTCCAATTATTAGGTGATGAAATATTACTTCTTCATGAATCAAGCATACGACTTATACCATCAATTACTACAATTTTCATTAATTCAAATTCAGAAAGTAATGAATGGAACCATTACTAAGGATCATAATAATGCTAATAATTTTTCTCAATCGCAAGAATGGAAAGGGATCTGAGCACATGCAGTATAATCTTGTGACGAAACACAATTCTGGGTAACTCAAAAATGTTCTCTTGATATTGTTATGGTCCCTAACACTCACAAAACGTTCGATATTAAATTTCATTTAACCACCTATGTTCAATAGGTATGATATGGAGATGCACATGTATTTTTATAAAACGGACTTGAAATCATTTGAAAAAGCTTCATTACTAAAAGGCGGTCTTGCAGTATTTGCAGTGTGGTTCACGGTAAGAATTGAAAATAAGATGCAATACTTTCTCACAATAAGTCGTTATTTGTTAAAAGTTAATTAAGTTAATTTGTTATTTGTTAAGTTCCTTGAAAGTTCCTTGGAATTTTTATAAATACCATTCATTATTTAAAATTCTTTGAAATACACTGAAGCTTTTTAAAGCTCATGAACATTCCTGAGAATTTTTTAACATAGCATAAAGTCTTGTGAATACATTATTTCAAGAGTATTAAAACATGAGAAAATCCCACGAAATTACATGAAATCTGATATCTCCTGAAATCCTGGAAAATTTATTAGGATATTTTGAGAGCTTTCAAAATCCCTTAAAATCATTGAGATCCTCGGGATGTTATGAAATCCCTCGGAAGCACTTAAAATAATATAAAAGCTTATAGTTCCTATAAAGTCGTAAAGTCATACATAAAAAAGAAAAAATTGAATTTGTCTTTAAGCAAAATCCTATATTATTGACATTTCCTTGCAATGTTAGAGTGCGCATTCAGATCCCTATAATTGGTCTGACGAACTAGAAAAAAGTTTGAATAAGGTTCAATCCATAAACTCAACAGCAGTGATGCCCCCGTTTCGCTTAGCGAGTCTTGTAGATAGTTCAACGCCACCATTTCTATTTTCTGAAGGCTCTTTAGATTATCCACCTTGCTCAGAGTCTGTGACTTGGTTCATATATATTAGTGATATCCCTATGAGAGACACCCTGGTGAGAATCTATATTTCTTGAAAATATACACGAAAATAGGGTTGAGATTTATAATTACTATATTATTTTGTATTCGCATTTTTGCTTTCAGCTAAATGCATTCAGAAAAATAGAGTTGGCCGAGGGAGACGTATCGAATGTTAGACCTCTCCAGGCGCTAAACAAACGTATAGTTAAGACAGTGTACAATCAAGAATTCAACGAAAAATAATTGTCGATAACTAGCTGCGCTCGGGAAAGGTGTTTTGCAGTTTTCCTCTCCCTTGGCTACAAATTCAAGCGAGCGCTTCTAATAAAAATCCGGCTGCTGACGGTTGGGGTAGGTAGTAAGCATATGGCTTTTTTATATGCTTAAATCTCATAAGTATAAATATGTAAGTAATGAAATAAAGTCTTTGGTTGCAACAATAATTTTGTTCTTTAGGATATTTCAAGTATTTATCCCAGTTATCGCACATCTTTTCCAAATAAAATCTAGATCTTGGTTGACATACGCTGTAGAGTGGACCGAAAAAATCCTGTTCACAGAAAAAAACAGAAAATAAAGTTTACATCGATTTCAGTCGAAAGATTTTCTGCAACAAAAATTAACCTCACCAAATAAACTTTAAACGAAACTGAGATAATTTCGTGTTTTTAATTTGTATCGAAATAATTTTTCAGTGAAAAAGCGTCGTCTGCTATGTAGTTGACAGCAGTTCGAAGAACATAAGAGTATGAATGAAATCGGTCTGGAAATCAGGACACCAGATTTGAAAAAAACATTGCACTTAGTACAGTTTCATTTTTTAAATAATTGCACTTATCGCTGACGAATAAAAAAATATTTTTTGTGACTGAGAATAAAGCACTTGACACTAGTCGAAAAGTCGCCATATTCACTATGATCTTAACCATACTTCACAAGTTGGGAGGTAGGAATTTCTGTCCTGACATTTTAATTATGAAACCATTTTTTGAATGAAAATTTAAAACATACTTTTACATTGGGATTCATTTTCAATTATAAATATTTAAAGTTAATGTTATGCTGAAATGAATTAAAAATGCTTATTCATCATATTGGAAATCTTGGTAATGCTTCAACCTCAAAATTAATTCGATTTCTATTTTTCTTTCTGTTTGAAAACAAACTATGGTTGTTGCTGTCTCAAGTTCTTTATTTTCATTCATGAAAAATAAATCTCAATTCGTCCGTGATAAGTATTATTATTTTTGAAATAATAATTAAGTAAGCAAAAAGTTGTTTTGAATCTGGTGTCCTGATTTATAGATTAAATTCACTTGTACATTGTTGTTTTCCCATGGCTGCTAAGAACGTAGGAGACGACAGCTTTTATCCCATCGTAGGATAAACTTTCGCCAAATAGAATAGAGTTAGAAATTTTAAGTAAATTGTACACATTTTATTGAAAAAATGAAAGCATTTCGAGATAATTTGTAATTTGTGATGTTATTTTCTAGGGTAATGAATATAAATAGATAAACATGGAAGAAATGATTAAGTCTGATTAAACAATGGCTGTCAGCATTAATTCTTCAAACAAATTTCAAAGAATAAAATTTACAATTTAGATAGTGGCTTCTTGTCATAAAGCTTTAGAATTTATTTAATCAGTCTACAAATGAAGCAACCCGGATGCAATATTGTGAAACTTGTAAAGAGGGTACGTCACTTCAAAATGAAAAAAACAGAATTATTCACATACTTAACCTACTTCACCTTCGTTTATTCACGTGAAAAATAATACCACAGAAAAATTACGAAATTCGATTAAATACAACAGAACACATGGCACAGAAGTCTCCTGATTACTAATCATCTATACTAAATTTTTAAATAATTGAAAATACATTATAAATGAGCTTTATCGAATTTGAATACATTTCGTTCTTCGGGGTTCTACATTGGACACAGTCTTAAAATCTAAAATTGTTTCCAAAATAATTGCACATTTTAAAATTGCTAATGGTGTGAATGTATCAATTGAAAATCAGAAAACATACGAAAAAATATTCTCATAAGCTTTCAAAACTGAACAATTTCGAACTTGAGTACTCGAAAATGAGGCTTTTTTATAATAATGCATTTCAAAATGTTAAATCATAATCCTAGAGAAAACAAATATTATGAGCAGGTAGATTGGAATAGCTCGAAAACACGCATTATTAGCGCTTCTTATTTGCTAATGCGTAGGAAATAATTCATGTCAAATAGACCCTTGTTTGCAGGGAACAATGATTTTTAAACCTACAAAACTAAATTTTCAACACAATCACGTGCATGGTAAACTCTAAGAAAACAAGATAAAGAAGATAAGGATCTCGGCATATATATAGTCATGTTTTCAAGAGCAAATTCTTTCTTCAAGATACTGGCATCTGATTTGTAGACTTTACAATTTATTCATCACACAGCTGCATCTTCCAGAAAATCAAGAAAAAAGTAAGTGTTTAAATTTAAATCTAAAAACACAGGTCTAATATTTATTGTTATATGATTTTAGAAGATACAGAGCTTCGAAATGAACCAAATACGCTTGATAGCGACTATTATTTTCAGTTTCATTTTAGGAGCGAGTAAGTGATATTTTTAAACCTTCTTTTGAACATTTGTCAATATTTTCTTACAAAAAATTTGGATGTTATTTGTAACTTGTAATACAATTTTCTAGAAGAATAAGTAGAAATAAATATACATACAAATATTCATGCTTTAAAATTATCCAAATAATCAATGTAATAATCTAGATAATTGCTTTTTATTACAAAGCTTCACAATTCTTATTTGTTTCTTGCAGATGCATTCAGTTATAAAGATGCGAAAAACTGGGGCAAACAATATAAAGAATGTAATGGGAAAAATCAATCTCCCATAACTATTAAGTTGCATGAGAGGAATGATTTTCCAATAATGAATCAAACACTAACACTTAAGAACTTTCAGAAATTACCAACAAAAATGACAATAACGAATACTGGTCACACTGGTACTAAACACCAATCACTTTAGTTTATGAATTTAACTCTGCTTCATTCTATTCAATGCATGTTCTTATTTTTCATATAATACAGTCGAAATGAAAGTCGATTGGCATGGAAAACCTCCAAGATGTACTGGTGGGCCCCTTCATGGTAATTACGTATATGAAAAAACCACTTTTCATTGGGCCCAAAAAAAGGTAAATGTTCTGAAATGTTCAAATAATCTCCAAATCTAAATTATCGAAAATTTACTAATTATATTAATAATATTTAAATAGTTTAAATACAAAAAAGTGACAAATTAGGATAGCCTAACGAAAGAACGCAATATTGTAGCAGCATTTTCAACTTTATTGACACAATTAGAATGCATTATTGCAAAACTTGTAATTAATATATCAATCTATTAATCCATTTCACCTTTCTTATTCACGTTACAAGAAATCCCACCAAATTTCGATTTTTTATCGAAAACAATGACAACGATTTTTCAATAATTTGTTCAGTGACTGAAATGACCTAAAAAGTAGTAAAGAATAAGAAATCCTACTTTTTTATCAGTTA
Source organism: Andricus curvator (assembly GCA_932195095.1). Classification (NCBI taxonomy): domain Eukaryota; kingdom Metazoa; phylum Arthropoda; class Insecta; order Hymenoptera; family Cynipidae; genus Andricus; species Andricus curvator. The sequence continues at coordinate 431,601 of CAKNYM010052896.1, forward strand.
AACATTTAGTTTATAAATCAGTTAGTAAAATTTTCACAAATTTAAATTCAGTGAGTAGTTAAGGGAAACATTACTGAAGATCATAATAATGATAATTTTTATTTAAAATGCACGAATAAAAAGTATGGTGATGCGGCGAATTATGATCCTGCGCAAGCCTCATTTTCGTAAGTCAAAAATTCTCTTTTGATACTTTTATCGTCGCCAACACTGAAAATATGTTCGATAATAAATTTTATATAATTATTTTTGTCCAATAGGCATGATATGGAGATGCAAATGGTTTTTTATAAAACTGATTTTAAATCATATGAGAAAGCTGAATCACAAAAGGACGGTCTTGCAATTTTTAAAATAGAGCTCAAGGTGAGATGTGCAAATGAATAAGTTACAATATTTTTCTTCACTAAGCGTTCATTTATTATTTGTACGAAATAAGACATAAATATTGTATTGCCAGAACTTAAATTGAGAGAATGAGGGGTGCGATTATGTAACTTTCTCACATTCATTTATACTTTCACTTTCACGAATTTCATGTTGATTGTTTTTTTTTAAATTTTTATCACGATTGAAATTGAAAAAATGTGTTACCGATTAAAAAAGTTACACAATCGACCCGGGATGGCTGAAAAACTTCATTTTCAAAATTTCCTGACTTTTCCATAAATAATTGTTCATTTTTCCGGACCATTAATATCAGTGCATCAGAAAGGAAATCTGAAAGACCGTGGTGCGGATCCCAGCGGAGCTAGAGACATTTTTTTTCACAACTTATAATTCAATAATTAATATTTAGAAAATATTGATTTCAGATTATGTAGACAAAAACATTAACATAATATTATTTATTAATATTTAAAGATCAGAATTATAATATTTTAACAAGTTCAATATAAATCTCTTATAAATGGAATAGAGCCCAATTTATTGGACTAATCTTTTTTTTATTTAAAAGAATTTGAAATAATTGGATTCATATGGCATCAAAAGCATTTAAGCTAAATTTATACTAATTCAAATGGATTGCAAGAAACGAAAAAATTCCATTGATTTATGTGAAATTAGCAGAATTGAAAATAAGTAAGAAGAATCAGATGAAAATTATAAAGATCTCAGATTGCTGTGAAGAAAGAATGTATGTACATGTAAATCCAAAACAATTCAAAAATGTGAAAAAATTCATTGAATTCAGCATGTTAGAATTTCAAGAAATTTAAAATAATTTGAAATAGGACAGGGTAAATTACAAATTAATTGCAAAAAAATATGACTTCGAATCTTTGAAACCCTACGAAATTCTTCACTTTCTGCAAATAAATTCATTAAAATATTATAAAATTCCGTGAAATTACATGAATTCCCTAAAGTATTCTTTTTTTTTCAATACTTTAAAGCTATTCACAGCTCTTGAAAATTCTTTGCAGGTTATAAAAATAACCCAAAAACTTTGAAATTCTTTGAAATACCTTTAAATGATGGAAACCTATTGAAAATGCATATTTCTAGAACAATTAGAGAGAAGAAAAGAGAAAGCAGACAATTTGTCTCTACGCAAAATTCTATATCATTGAAGCATCCTTGAAATTTCAGACCAATTATGCCGAACCTAATCCTTTGTTTGACAACCTGGAAAAAGTTATACATAAGGTGCAATCCATAAATTCATCAGCAGATATAACCCCGTTTCGCTTCGCAAGTGTTTTCGATAATGCTGAGCTGTCAACATTTTTATTTTACGAAGGCTCTTTAGAGTATCCACCTTGCTCAGAATCTGTGAATTGGTTAATATTAGGGGATGGTTATGCCACGATTACCGACAAATTGGTATCTATACAAATATATTGAAAATGTATCTAAAAATAAGTTTGATATTTCATTCAATACTATTATTTTGTATTCGTATTTTTTTCAGATAAATGGATTCAGGAAAATAAAGTTGGCCGAGGGAGACGTGTCGAATATTAGACCTTTCCAGAAGCTAAACAAACGTACATTTCAAAACGTGTATAATGAGAAAATGATGAGGGTACCCTCGTAATTGTCGGTAACGGGTTGTGCTCGGGAAAGGTTTTCTGCAGTTTTCCTGTCCCTGGGATAAGCATCCTAGCAAATGCGAGCGCCTATAATCAAAATCCGGCTGCAGACGGTGGGGGGTAGATACTATGGATATGGGTTTTTTTGTGTGCAAATATCTAGAAATAATGTGAATGTAAGCAATCGAATATAATAAAGTCTTTAGTTGCATCAATAATTGTTTTTTTAGTTACTTTAAGTATATATCCCCGTTGTAGCACATCTAGGTATAAATTATTAAAAAAATTTTGTTCCTATTCAAAACTTTTTAGAATGAAATCTAGATCCAGGTTGATATACGTTGTAGAGTGGGGCAAAAAAAACCTGTCCTCGCGTAGCGGATTCTAATACTGGGTAAAAGATATTCGGTAAATAGTGAGTAACTGAAAAAACGTTCGAAATTGAATTTAATGTTATCACTTTCATTCAATAATGGGTATGTGGTGATGCCCATATTTTTTTCAGAACAGATTTGAAATTATTTTCAAAAGATTGATTACAAGAGGACTGGCTTAGAGTATTTGCAATGTGGTTCAAGGTAAGAAATGCAAATTCATTAGTTGTTATAATTTCATCAGCATTGCCGCAAGACTACATTTTCAAAATTCCCTGGCCTTTCCAAGATTTTTCCCTAACTAATTTGTTATTTTTCTTGCATTATATTTAAGGACAAAAATTCTAATGCTGTAACATCCTTAATAAAGAATCTTTTAGAAACAATACAAAGCAATTTTTAATTGAAATTTATAAATATTCAATTTATTATTCCCACCACTGCTCCAGCCTGATCAAATTACGAAAACGATTTAAAAATATGAAAAGATCAATAATATAATACGTTTAATACGATGAGAAGAATTTAAAGGAATTTGAAAGAATTTTATTAATGAATAGCCTGCAGGAGGAATAAAACAAATACTAAAAAAATGTTGAAAGTACATTGAATTATGAAGAATTGAGTAGAAGATGAAGAAAAACATACCATAACATCCTTCGGAATCACTTCAAATTATTAGGACCTATCAAAAATACACTAAGATATTTCAAATCCTTCACAAATATTCAAAATCCCTTCAAATTTTATGAAACGTTAAAAAGTTCTTTAGAATTTTGAAAACTGTCCTAAAATCTTGAAAATTCTTTGAAATACCTGTTAATTTTTCATTTAATTGGAAACTCCGTGTAATATTTTCAGATATCTGAAAATCTGGTATGTCATCTGAAATCGCTGCATGTCTGACGACATTCTGAGAAATTCTTTACAGCCGGAAGAAAATTTTCTCCAATACCTCAAAATAATTCAAACCCTTAGGAAAGTCTTGACATTTTTCTAATCGCTTGCGAATGTCTTTAAATCTTTCAAATACCGTAAAATATTTAAAAACTCTTGAAATTCCTATAAATAATTGAAACAATCAAAAATTTCTTGGACTCTTTTTCAGTTCCCTACAGATTTTCAAATTCCTTGAAATATTTTGTAATCCCTTGAGAGCTTTTGAAATTTCTTCAAGTTATTATTAAAATCTATTACAAGTTTCTTAAAGTATTTGTAAATACCCTCAAGTATTGCAAAAACTTTGAAATATTTTGAAGTGCCTTGAAACTTTTTGAAGCTCTTGAAAATTCCTTGCAATTTTTAAATATACTATAAAATATCGAAAATTCTTTGAAATCTCATTAAATTATTAAAATTTATTCAAAATTACTTTGTCTCTTTCAGAATACCCACAAATATTGCAAAAGAATTCAAAAAAAATCAGGAATAGGTATAAACCTAAATTCAATACTGGTAAGCCCGTGGGATGAATTATTGAAAGAAAAGTGACTAAAGCGATATTTTCATTTGAAAAAGTGACTATCGTGACTTTGAAAAAGTGACTAAAAAGGAATTTCAGAATTATGCATTCAGAATTATGCATTCCAAGCATTTGAGCTTGAATCCTAGAGAAAACATAAAAATTATGAGCAGGTACATTAGAGTGACTCGGAAAAACACACTATTAGAGCTTCTTATTTGATGATGCGTAAGAGATAATTCATGTCCAATTAACCCATGTTTTGAACAAACAATTATGTTGAAACCTACAGAATCAAAACAGAATTATTCTCTTATGAAGTCTTTTACAGTGAAATATTAATAAATTTTGAATAGTTTTTTTGTAATATTCAATTGAAATTTTTTTAAGTTTGAGGAACTTACATACACAAACACCTGCAATTTGAGATTCTAATAAGCATCAAAAATAGTGATTCAAGAGGATGACAAGAAATGCAAAATAATTTTTGAAATTTAGAATAAATCAATAGAAATCAGGGTGAAACTCAAATTGATTTGAATGAATTGCGAAAAATATTTAAAAATTTATTATAAAATCATTTGAAATTTTATGAAGTTTAGTGGTATTTCCTGAAATCTTGCAAAATATATTAATGTATCGTGAGAGCTTCTGAAATTCAATAAAATCTTTGAAATCCTGAAAAAATCTGATAAAATCCTGCTAAAATACTCTAAAATACGTTTAATCATTTGAAATCCCATTAAATTACTTAAATCAGTTGAAATTTCCTTGCAATCATTTTAGGCAACTTAAAACTCAAATATCGTAAGACATTATAGAACCGATAAAATCGTTTCATATATTCCGAAATTCTAGTAATTTTTTTCAAGCCTCATTGAAGTTAGTGTCAATCCCTTAAAAGCATTCTAATCCACCAAAATGAGCCAAAAATTTTTTAATCTCTTGAAAAAGCTTGGGAATCTTCCAAAATACTGTAAACTATTTCAAATACTCTAAAAGATTTCAAAATCCCTTGAAACTCAACAAAAAATGTATTAGTTCTTATTTTAATTAAGAAATATATTCATTAAAAAAAGGGGGAAAAATTAATATGTCGAACTAAAAGTTTTTAATTTTAAATGAAGAACAGTTGAATTTAACCAAAAAGATGAATTTTCAAACAAGAAAGTTTCTTTTCTACAAAAAAAAAAAAGAATTCTCAACAAAATATACATTTCGAACAAATAGTCGAATTTTCAATTGAAGACGGTGATTTTGTAACAAAAAATGGAAAAGTTAAATTTTCAAATAAAGTAATTAATTTTCAAACAAGAAACAACGTATTCTCACGGAAAAAGTTGCATCTTCAACTATGCAGATAAGTCTTTAATTAAAACTGTGAATTCACAGTGAAAAATTACGAAATTCGATTAAAACCAGCAGCAAACATGAAACAGAACTCTTCTGATTTTGCATCATCTAAACGTTAAAACAATTATGTATACTTTAGCACAGATGAACTTGATCTAATTTTAATAAATTTTATTCTACAGTGGATAAAATTAGACACTGTATCAAAATCTAAATTGAAAAAATTCTTAAATTTTGATTGTTCAAAACAAAATATTTTCGAATTGATAAGCTGTCAAAGCTAAACAGTTTCAAACCAGAGTACTGGAAAATTAGGCTTTTTAAGAATTATAAATTCAGAACTTTAAAATTTAAATCATGTATAAAACATGAGGATTATATATATTGTATATAATAAGGATAAATATACTATTTACTCATTTTCGACTTTATTAAGACAATAAGAAGTCTTAGTGTATTCATGACGCAGCCTGAAGGTATTATTGTCAAAAAGGTGAAAAGGTTACGCCACTTCAAAATGGAAAATATAAAATTATTTACACAATAGATATATTTCACCTCAGTCTATTTACGTTAAAAATAATTTCAAAGAAGCACTACGAAATTCGATAAAACAAACAGTGAACCTGACATAGAAATTTTATAATGTCGAATCATCTAAACTAAAAATTAAATATTCAAAATATGACATTACAAAGGAACTTTATCTCATTTGAATAAGTTTTATCATGCGAGGTTTGAAATTAAACACTGTTTTGAAATTACATATTCAAAATTGATAATTTAGTAAAGATGTGGATAAGCAGCTCATGATGATCCTGAAGAGGGATGTTAAAGAAGTCCGTATCTCATCTTGTATTTTTTTTTTTCTGTTTTTTTTTTTTTTTTTAAATACGCTATGAGAAAGGATAAAGAAATCGGATGATATTCAGAAGTCGCTCATCGCGAGCATACAAAAGAATTAAGAAAGAATATGTATTTCAAAATATTTCAGGATGGCCACTAAATTTCTACAAAAAAATGTCTGATGGTTTTTCGGTTTTCTTCTGTTTGACGAAAATATTTATCCGTGCACTCTCTATATCAAAGTTAGAAAAATTTAACTAATTACTCATATTCAACTCTAATTATACAATAAGAAGCCTTACTGTATATATGAGGCAACAAGAGCGTAATATCGTAAAACTTGTAAAAATGCTACGTCACTTCAAAGTGAAAAAACAAGATTATTTACTCTCTGAATGTAATTTACTTTCGTTCATTCAGGTCAAATAGAACACCGCAGAAAAATGGAGAAATTTAATTAAACGCAAGAGCGAACCATGACACACAAAGCTTTTAATTTCAAATCATCTATAATAAAAAGTAACACATTTGAAATTTGTCAATTTAAAACTCAAACTGGTCATTTATAATTGATAACAAAGGAGCATTATTTAATTCAAATAGGTTTCATCATGTGAAGTTGAAAATAAGACATTGTTTTGAAATCAAATATTGGAAATTGTAAAAATTTCACAGAAGTAGCCTTCAAAATAAAGTAAGCAAGAATTTGGAGTCTGAAAAATTACGAAATCTCCAAACGAGAATTGCTTTTGTTTGTTTCAAATTGAAAACCATGAATTTCTCAAAACGGGCACAAAGTGCCTACAAGAAAGGGTTTCGTAGCGTACTGAATCGTTAATGAAGTGGTTCTAATCTTTTAGTTGGACGTTTTGCTATGACAAATGTTGGCACTGAGCCTTTTTTGCGGTGCCAAACTTATCGTTTTGACCAGAGACTTATGATATTGAAAAACAATTATTTCGAAATCGACAGTGATAAAACTAAATTATTCTTTGATGAAGTCGTCGATAGCAGATTATTATTAAATTTCAAATAGTTATATTTCTAAAATCTTTAATATAATTTTATTGAAGTTTAAAGAACGTAGATTTACGAAAGCTTTAAATTTGAGATTATTTACGCACTAAAAATAATATTTTTTTTTAAATGTACGTCGTAGGAAGAGTCTTTCATGCAGAATGTGAAGCATAAAGTCAATGTAAGGCTTTCCTCCCGGAAAAAGGGCGATATGGCGGTACTCCCCCACCCAAAAATTCAGTGGGCTCCACTGATGATGCCGCTAAATTTTAAATGCGGCGAACTGCAGAAACGTGTGCAAAACTGAATTCAACACCCAAAATTCACAAAATGACGTGGATGACAAACTTTACAAACAAGATAAGACTCATGAGACTCTCGACCTATATAAAGTCGATTTTTCAAGAGCAAATTCTTCTTTCATGGTGCCAGCATTCGATTAGTAGACTTTACATCTTATTCATCTCACCGCTGGATCTTCAAGCCAATCAAGAAAGAAGTAAGAGTTTAAATTAAAAATTAAAAATAAATGTTTAATAATTTTTCTCAATATGGTTTAAGAATACGCCGGATTTTACAATGATCCATCGAAACCTGATAGCGGTTACTCTTTTTAGTGTCATTTTACGAGCGAGTAAGTTAAATTTTGAAAAATATTTTTAATACATTTTATCATTTTTTTTGTAAAGAAACAAAAAATTATGATGTAATTCTTTCTTATTTGTGATGATGTAATTTTATAGAAAATATTAACGTACATAGATACGAATAAGAAAGATCTTATGTTTAAGCAATAAACAATAAGCATAAAGAATTCTTGAAAAGTCATCCAAATATCAAACGTTACAATTTAGTTAATGGCTTCTTGCGATAAAGCTTTACAATGTCTGTTTGTTTTTGCAGATGCATTCAGTTATAAAGATGCAAAAAACTGGGGCACAAAATATCGGCAATGTAATGGCAAAAATCAATCTCCTATAATTTTGAAGCCAAGCGAGGAGGGTTTTCAACGTTTGGATGAAAGACTAACATTTACAAACTTTAATGAACTGCCAACTAACGTGACCATAGAAAATACTGGTCATACTGGTATTAAACATTAACTCTTTTAATTTCTATATTTAATTCTGTTTTATTGTATTTTATACATTTTGTAACATTTCCCATAATACAGTGGAAGTAAAAGCTAATTGGTCTGGAAAACCACCAACGTTGACTGGCGGACCCCTTCATGGGGAATATATATTTGAAAAAAACACTTTTCATTGGGACCAGCATGAGGTAAGTGTTGCATGAGGTTTTATTACTCTCTAAATTTCAATTAATGAAATTCCGATAATTATTCTTGTGTTATTTCATTAGTTTGATTAAAAAAAGGAAAAAATAAAAACATTCATTGATAAAACGCGGCACTGTAGAATTTTCAAGTTTATTGAGATAATGAGAATGTAATATTGAGAAAGCTGTAAATGAGCGACAAGGAAACATGAGAATTATTTACACACCTGTATTTTACTTTACTTATTCAAGGTTAAGAAAAATTTCGCAGAATCTCAATTATATTTCGAAAAAAATCCATAAAGAAAGTTAACTGATTGCTTAATGAACGAAATTTTCAAACAATTAGTAAATATTTTCACTTGATGACTTTCGTAGGTGAAATAAATTTGTGATTTTGCATTATTGCATTCATGAAATTTTAAAATATTACTCTTTTATTAGCTGAAAATTCGGTTTATAAATCAATTAGTAATATTTTCAGTAATGAAAATTTAGTGAGTAATTATTGGCACCATTGCTGAAGATCATAATAATCATGCTGATATTTATTTTATCCGCACAAATAAAAAGTGGACTGCGGGAGATGATGAAGATGATGATGATGTTTCAATAAATCTGAATTAGTAAGTTGAAAGTGCTCTCTTCGAGATTTTCATTGTCGCTAACAACGTCAAGACGCTTGATATTAAATTTAATATATTAATTTTTTCAGTACGCTAGATATGGAGATGCACATGTTTTTTTATAAAGCAGATTTAAAATCATTTGAAGAAGCTCAAACACAAAAGGGCGGTCTTGCAGTATTTAACATTGGGCTTGTGGTAAGAAGTGCATATTTGTCTAATTTTTTATTGATAATTGTTTTGTGCTTTGTTGTAAAAATTAACCAGCCGTTACAGAAAATTAAGTGTTTTATTATAGAATTATTATAGAAAATGATCAATCTTTAATGAGCAATACAATACTTTACAAAAGTTAAAATATTGAAAAACTGTACTAAGAATGATGTCGTTTTTTGTCTTTTATTCGGACAACTTTTATACCCTTTCTACATTGTATTTTATTCTAGTTTTAATTTTTTACCAGAATAGACAAAAAAATACATCTACGAGTATTTACTACTACAAGATTCTGTAGGAATTTACAGGTTTTACAGCTAAAAAGGTGTACTTTTCTGTCTCAGGATGATAAATGTCCAGAATACTATTCCTTCATAATTTAAAAATAGACGCTTTCTTTTTGTAATATATGTCATTCACACATATTAAATTAAAATTATCTTATTGTAATATTCTAAATATTTGCACTCAAGGTCGAAAAAGAACAATCTTCTGGCCCAAAAGCTGTAAATTTCTCCAGATTCATGTAGTTCTTCTCTTATAAGAATTTGTTCAGAAAATGAAAACTAGAATAAAATATTACAATGTCGCAAAAATTACAAAATTGATCCGACTAATAGGCAAGAGAAGTAGTTTTGTGTGACTTTTGCTGTAATATATTATATTCATCTGTCGGTTTCTATAAAAATGGTCTTATTTTTTGTACTTTTTGGTTAAATTTGTTTACAAGGGTTTGTCCTTACGAAAAATCCTATATTAATGACACATCCTTGAAATTTCAGACCATTGTCGGCAAGCCCGCACATTTCTTTGACAACCTGGAAAAAAATGTACATAAGGTGCAATCCCCAAATTCAGCAGCTGTGATAGATCCGTTTCCCTTAGCAAGTATTATAGGTGATCCTCATAAAGGGTCCCTATTTGACTTTTACGAAGGCTCTTTAGATTATCCACCTTGCTTCGAATCTGTGACTTGGTTCATATATGAATCTCAATACGGCATTACCAAAAACCTGGTAAGAATTTATATTTCTTGCAAATATTTAGCGAAAAGAGTTGGAAATTTTATTTACTACTATTATTTTGTATTCGCATTTTTTCTTTCAGGTGAATGAATTTAGGAAAATAAAGTTGACCGATGGAGACAAGTCGAATCTTAGGCCTCCCCAGAAGCAAAACGATCGTCAACCTAAGACCACATCTAGTTATCACGGAGAAGATAAGTAATTTTCAGTAACCAGCTGCGCTTGGGAAAGGTTTTCTGCAGTTTTCCTTACCCTTGGCCAAGCATCCAAGCAAATGCGAGTGCTTCTAATGAAATTCCGACTGCAGACGCTAGAGGGCAGATAGTATGGTTATGGGGTTATGGGTTTTTTTATGTGCAAATTTCTAAAAAAAATGTTAATGTAAGTAATCAAATAATATCTTTGTTCGCATAGATAATTTCTTTCTGTAAGTTATTTCAAGCATACACCCGCTAGTGCACATCTAGTCATAAATCAAATTATTGTTAACCGAGTAGCTGGTTCTGATATTGGGGCCAAGTTTTATTTGCTCAACGGGAGTATGCCCTCAAAACATTTGTTTGTTCTCATAATATTTTCTGTTCTTTGTATGAACTTTAAAATTAAAATTTTTGAACATTATAAAAACCATTCTCATGGGCCAAAAAATTATTTCGAATTTGTTGCAGGTGCAGTTTCCTTAGGTGAATAATAATATAGAATTATGAATTCAAAAATAAATTGTGATCAAGTTAGGACTTTCTTAAAATGTGCAGGAAAACAAGTTTTGTAGATTGTGCTAACTGCACATTTTCTTGAAAGAATTAAAACATTTCCACGTAATTCGTCATTTGTGATGCAATGCCGTTTTTATTGTCATACCTGTGATGTCGCTGACATGAATATTTTGTAACGTGTAAACAGGCTATGTCACCTCAAAATGAAAGAGCGGCATTATTTACACACTCACTCTACTTGACATTCGTTTAATTCCACAGAAAAATGACGAAATCTGAATAAACACAACAGCACACATGACAAGAAATTCATCTGATTTCGAATCACCTAAACTAAAATTTGAAACATTTTAAATTTGTCAATTCTAAATCAAAAATGATAATGTATAATTTATCATGTTATCTAATTTAGATACATTTTATTCTACAGTGCTGCGCAACGTTTTGAATGTCAAGTTTTTATAATTTCACAACATTAAATGATACAATAATAGCACATTTCAACATTTTTATTGATTCGAATTGAACGATTAAAGATTAACAGACTTACGGCAAAATATTTTAGAATTTATAAGCTTTCGAAACGAAACAGTTTCAAACTTCAGTACTAGAAAACTAGGCTTTTTAATAATTATAACTTCAAAAATTTTGAATTGAAATCATATATATATAAAACATAAAAATTATGAGCAGGTACATTAGTGGGGCTCGAAAAAACAAATTATCAGGGCTTCTTATTTGCTGATGCGTCTGAGATAATTCTTGTTTAGTAGACCCATGTTTTAAAAAACAGTTATTTTAAGGACAGCATAATAATAACTGAATTATTCCAACGGCCATACCACGCTGAAAAACCCAGTTCTCGTCAGATCACTGAAGTTAAGCAGCGTTGGACGCGGTTAGTACTTGGATGGGTGAACATTCAAGGATACTGAATGCTTTTGGAAAATCGTGGGTGTGGTGAGCCCACACTTGTAGTTATTTATAACTACAAGAAAACTATCCACCTAGAAACACTACCCGAATCGGGTAGTGTCACGCCTACCCTGAAAGGGAAATGGCTTAATGGTATACATACATTCTTTTATGAAGAATTTCACATTCACTTGGTTTGTATATGAACCTGTTAGCGCTATTAATCAAAACCTGGTAAGAATCTATATTTCTTGAAATCATGTACGAAAATGAATTGGAAATTGTATTTACTACTATTATTTTATATTCGTATTTTTTCTTTCAGGTAAATAAATTCAGGAATATAAAGTTAGCGGAGGGAGACAAGCCGAATTTGAGACCTCCAGTATTATTCTGTGTGATTTTTTTATATTAATAATGTCAGATCTGTTCAAGTGTTGAACAATATTTCAGGATGGCCAATTACCTCTACGAACAAAATTCTTGGTCATTTTCCTTTTTTTATGGTTTGAAAAAAGTTTTTCAGTGCTCTCTCTGAATCGAAATTAGAAAGATTCAACTAATTACTCATTTTTAAGTTTATTGAAATAATAAGAAGCCTCAGACTATAAATGGCGCAGCCCGAAGTTAATATTGTGAAACTTGTAAACAGTCTACGTCACATCAAAATTTATAAACGGAATTATTTACATACTTAATGTACTTCACCTTCGTTTATTCACACTAAAAATAACGCCACAGAAAAATTGGGAAATTCGAATAAACAAAACAGCAAACATAAAAGAGAACTCTTCTGGTTTCAAAACTTCCAAAATAAAAATTGAAAGACTTAAAATTTATTAATTCTGAAGTCAAAATGATAACGCATAATTTATCATAGAGAAAATTTATCTAATTTAAATCAATTTTATTTTGCATAGTATGAAATTAAACGCTGTTTTTGAATATTATATTGTTTGAAAATTCGTTTCATTCAAAATCAATTATGGTACCAAAAATGAAATAATTTTGCATTAAAAGACTTCCAGTAAAATACTTAAAAATTTATAATTTCCAAAACTGAAGAATTTCATACTTAAGTACTCGAAAATTGGACTTTTTTAGAATAATGCAATTAACTCTTTTGCATTGGAATTCTAGAGAAAATATAAAATTCACGTCTAATAAACCCATGTTTTCATCAAAAACAATTTTTTCAAAACCTACAGAATAAAAAGAGAAATACTCTTCCATGAAGTCCTGAACTGTCGAATATTATTCAATTTTGAATAGTCATATTTTAAAAATCTTCTATTACAATTTTTTAATGTTTATAGAACTGGAATTTACAATGAATAAATGAAACAAAGTGAAAATAGATCAATTTCAAATGCTGCCAATATGAGATTATCTAAACATTAAAAATAGTAATAGTAATGCCAAGAAATTCATTTCATGAAGAATGTGAAAGATGAAATCGATGTCATTTTTTCTTCCGGGAGGTAGGGTAGTGGGGTAGTGCGCCCCTCTCAAAAATATAGTTTGCTCCATTGAAAAGAGAGATAAGACTCTCGGCTTATATAATTTATATACACATGTAAAATTACTATTTTTGAAAAATCAGTGAACATAATTTTTTTAAGGACATAAAAATAATCTGAATGTATTATACCTCTCCGTAAGTGAAATCGATGAATAACGCTTCTTGATAACAATTTTCCTCACAAATCTCCTCAGTTATGTATAGTTGAAAACAGAAACGATAAATAAAAAATTATTATTTCAGTTAGACGCATCCTTTTTATTAAATTCAATTTTGAGTTATAATCTGCCGTTCTCGAAAAAAATTAATTTTTTGGTGTAAATGGACAAATTGGCGACGAGCCTCTCCAAATATTATCCGATTTATAACTTTATTGACGTGGTTCATTTTTAACTCAATACGAGTAAAAAAATTAAATCCCAAGATTTTTCCCTAATTAATTTTTCATGTTTCTTGCATTATATTTAAAGAGAAAAATTCGAATGCTGTAACATTCTTAATAAAGAATCTTTCATGAATAATACAAAAAATTTCCAATTTAAATTTATAAATATCCAATTTATTATTCTCAGCACTGCCCCAGCCTAATGAAATTACGATATGTGATTTCATAATTTTGAATCACTAAACTAAAAATTAAATATTCAAAATATACTATCACAAAGGAACTTGATCTAATTTGAATATCTTTTATCATGCGAGGATTGAAATTAAACACTGTTTTGAAATCACATATTCAGAATTGATAATTGATTAAAGATAGAACTATGAGGATGAGCAGCTCATGATGATCCTGAAGTGGGATGTTAAAAAAAGTCCGCATCTCATCTTGTATTTCAGATTTTTTTGTTTCTTTTGGTTTAAAAATAAACCACCAGAAAGGAAAAATGAATCGGATAATATTTAGAGGTCGCTCATCGCGAATTTCTCTGTTTTCACAAAAAAAATAATTCCTTCTTTGAAACTGTGGATCATAACGCAAAATTTCAGTTAGATATAACTTTTTTATTCTGCATAATTTTGCGTTATGATCTAATGTTTTCGAGAAAAATGGATTTTGCTCAGAAAACAGACAAATTCGCAATAAGCGACCACTAAATATCATCCGATATATTGATCTATTCACGTGACTCATGTTTTACCAAAAACGAACAAAAAATCGAAAATGCAAGTTGAGATTTGTACTTCGTTCTTTCTAACCTTCCTCATTCTGAAGAGTGAAATTAATTTGGAATAGTTTGATAAGCGCCTTTTTCTGTGCTCTAGCAAAATATATTTGAAAAATCCTTGTTTTCATAATTTTAATATTATTACTTATTTCAATTTGCTACGTAGACTGGAGATCTTAACGGTCTCTACACATTATTGAAGTTTTTAATTTGCTGATGGGTAGAAGATAATTTGTTTGGAATATAAACCTGTTTTCAGCAATCAATTATTTTGAAACCAACCAAATAAAGACAGAATTATTTATTCAGGAAGTTTTCTGCAGTCGAATAATGTTGAATTTTAAGCGACTCGATTTAAAACTATGTAATGACGAAATAGAAATAGTTCAAGTTCAAACGTTTCCAATTTTTGCAATTATCCAAGCATTAAAAATAGTAATTGGTAAATGGGAAATGTACGAAGTGAGAAAAGTAAGAGATTCGTTAAAATCTAAATTTCTTTGAAGTATAGAAGAAAATAGGTTCTCATTTTATTATTTACTACGTTTATTTTTGTATCGTTATTTTCTTTGGAATATTAATGTTCGACCTGTACAGGTGTTAAAAAATAAAGAAATGAATGAAAGAAAATATATTTTAAAATATTTCGCTATGACCACTGAAGCTCTACAAAAAAAAGCCTAGTCATTTTTTGGTTTTTTCAAATAATACCACAGAAAAATGAAGAAATTCGATTAAATATGTCAGCAAAGCCTCACACAGAAAGCTTTTTATTTCAAGTCATCTAAACTAAAAATTGAGACATTTAAAATTGGTCAATTTTGGATCCAAAATGGTCACTTATAATTTATTACAAAGAAGCATTATCTAATCTGAAAGTTGAAATTTGAAGCCTGGAAAATTAGAAAATCTCCAACTATGTAGCTTGTGCCCTTCAGCGGCACCTTTAACTTGAAATGTTCCCAGTACTATAAATTGTATATTCTTGTATTTCAAGTTTTTAGAATTTTACAATAGAAAATCAAAAACTATTTTCACATTGTTCAATTAAAAACACCGAAGTACCAAAATTGAAGAATAGCGAACTGAACGCACGTGAAAATTTGATAATACTGTTAAAGTACTTAAAAATACTGTTGATTTCAAAATTGTCAATGGTTCCAATTGAACGATTAAAAATTAAGAGACATACGAAAAAATATTCTTGAATTTATGAGCTCTCAAAACTAAACATTTTTGAACTTGTGTGGTTGGAAATTAGATACTTCTTTAGAATAATGCACATTATTATTAGAGCTTCTTATTTGTTGATGCGTAGGAGATAATTCATGTATAATGGAACCATATTCTCAAAAAACAATTATTATGAAACCTACAGAATAAAAGCAGAATTATTCTTTCAGAAAGTCTTCGATAGTAAAATATTATTAAATTTTGTGCAGTTATATTTTTAAAATCTTAAATTAAATTTTTTTTTCAAGTTTAAAGAATATACATTTGCAGAATCTTTCAAATGTAGATTTTTCACGCACTGAAAATGGTAATTTTTCATTGAGGAATGTACAAGTAGGAAGAGTCTTTCATGAAGAATGTGAAGGATAAAGTCAATGTATGGTTTTCCGCCAGGGTGTGGGGCGGTATATGGGTGCTCCCCCACTCAAAAATCCAGTAGGGTCCACTTTTGAAACGTAATAATAACAACAATACACATGTAAAAAATTGTAATTGTTTATAATTGTGCGATGAAAACTTAGAAACTTAAAAATGAATATTTTCTTATTTATAAGCTTTCAAAACTATTTTGAAATTATGCATGCAAAAGTTGGTGAATAATCTGTTAATTAAACTGAAAATTAATTGATAATTATTCGAAGAAAAAACTATGTGGATAAGGGGCTGTCCATAAACTGCGTTATCAATTTCGAACTATTTTTGACTTGCCCGACCCTCCTCGTGGACGACCGTATTTCTTTCTTAACCCCGCTTCCCCACTCGCCTTCCAATGGGACGTAAACATTAGGGACCAATCAAGAATAATAAAAATGATTGAAATGTCAGACTTTAGAGCCAAAAATGCTCTCAAAACAAACTAATTATTCATAAACCTGTTGAGTTCTTAATAAAAAACTTTATTTTCAACCAAGAAAGATGACATTTCTTTCTATATTAATTTTAGACCTGTACAAGTAAAAAAACTCGTCAGCTTAGTATACAGAAGAATAAAGAAAAAATATGCATTTCAAAATATTTCAGGATGACCACTTAAACCATACAAAAAAATTCCTGATAGTTTCTCGGTTTTCTTCTACTTGAGAAAAATATTTATCGGTGAAATCTCTATATCCGAATTAGGAAAATTTAACTAATTACTCATATTCAACTCTAACCAGACAATAAGAAGCCTTGCTGTATACATAAGGCAACAAGAACGTAATATCGTGAAACTTGTAAAAATGCTACGTCACTTCAAAGTGTAGAAACAAGATTATTTACACTCTCAATGTACTTTACCTTCTTTTATTCAGGTCAAATATAATACCACAGAAAAGTGCAAACATTTAATTAATTATAAGAGCAATCAATGACACACAAAGCTTTTAATTTCAAATCATCTATACTAAAAAGTAACACATTTAAAATTTGTCAATTTAAAACGCAAAATGGTCATTTATAATTGATATCAAAGGAGCATTATATAATTTAAATAGGTTTCATTATGCGAAGTTCAAAATAAGACACTGTTTTGGAATCACATATTGAAAATTCTAAAAATTTCAAAGTAGCCTTCAAAATTAAGTAAGTTAGAATTTGAAGTCTGAAAAATCACAAAATCTGCAAACGAGAATTACTTTTGTTTGTTTCAAATTGAAACCCATAAAAGAATTGGTCAGAGCAGGCGCAGAGTGCCTACATCAAAGGGTTTCGTAGCTTATTGAATCGTTAATGAAGTGGGTCTAATCTTTTTGTTGGACAATTTGCTGTGAAAAATGCTGGCACTTATGCCTTTTTTTGCGGTGCCAAACTTCGTTTTAAATCGTTTTGGCCTGAGACTCATGATGTTAAAAAACAATTATTTTGAAATCCACAGTAATGAAACTGAATTATTCTTTCATGAAGTTTTCGATAGTACATTATCATTAAATTTTAAATAGTTATATGTTTAAAATCTTCAATAGAATTCTTTCGAAGTTTAAAGAACATAGATTTACAAAAGCTCTCAATTTGAGATTATTTACGCACTAAAAATAGTAATTTTTCTTCAAGAAATTTACGTCGTAGAAAGAGTCTTTCATGAAGAATGTGAAGGATAAAGTCAATGTAAGGTTTTCCTCCCGGAAAAGGGCGGTATGGCGGTACTTCCCCACCAAAAATTTAGTGGGCTCCACTGATGATGTTGCTAAATTTTACATCCGACGAACTGTAGAAGCGTGTTCAAAACCGAATTCAACACACAATGACATGCATAACAAACTTTAAAGAAACAACTCTCGATCTATATAAAGTCGCTTTTTCAAGACCAAATTCTTCTTTCCTGGTACCAGCATTCGATTAGCAGACTTTACATCTCATTCATCTCACCGCTGGATCTTCAAGCCAATCAAGAAAGAAGTAAGAGTTTAAATTAAAAATTAAAAATAAATGTTTAATCATTTTTCTCAATATGGTTTTAGAATACGCCGGATTTTACAATGATCCATCGACACCTGATAGCGATTACTCTTTTCAGTGTCATTTTACGAGCGAGTAAGTTAAATTTTGAAAAATATTTTCAATACATTTTATAATTTGTTTGTAAAGAAACAAAAACTTATGATGTAATTCTTTCTTATTTGTGATGATGTAATTATAGAAAATATTAACGTACATAGATACACATAAAAAAGATCTTATTTTTGAGCAAGAAAAAATAAGCATAAATAATTCTTGAAAAATCATCCAAATATCAAACGTTACAATTTAGTTAATGGCTTCTTGCGATAAAGCTTTATAATATCTGTTTGTTTTTGCAGATGCATTCAGTTATAAAGATGCAAAAAACTGGGGCACAAAATATCGGCTATGTAAAGGCAAAAATCAATCTCCTATAATTTTGAAGCCAAGCGAGGAGGGTTTTCAACCTTTGGATCAAAAACTAACATTTACAAACTTTAATGAATTACCTACTAACGTGACCATAAAAAATACTGGTCATACTGGTATTAAACATGAACTATTTTAATTTATATATTTAATTCTGCTTTATTTTATTTTATACATTTTTTAACATTTCCCATAATACAGTTGAAGTAAAAGCTAATTGGTCTGGAAAAAAACCAACGTTGACTGGGGGACCCCTTCATGGGAAATACATATTTGAAAAAAACACTTTTCATTGGGACCAACATGAGGTAAGTGTTGCGTGAGGTTTTATTACTCTCTAAATTTCAATTAATGAAATTTCGATAATTATACTAGTGTTATTTTATTACTTAAATTAAAAAAAGGAAAAAATGAAAACGTTCATTGATAAAACGTGGTACTGTAGAATTTTCAACTTCATTGACATAATGAGAATGCAATATTCAAAGAGCTATAAATGGGCGACAAGGAAACATCAGAATTATTTACACACGTGTGTATTTTACCTTACTGATTCATGGTTAAGACAAATTCCGCAGAATATCAATTATATTTCCAAAACAATCGACAAGGAAAGTTAACTGATTGCTTGATGAACGACATTTTCAAACAATTAGTAAATATTTTCACTCAATGACTTTCGTAGGTGAAATAAATTTGTGATTTTGCACTATTGCATTCATGAAATTATAAAATATTACTCGTTTATTAGCTGAAAATTCGGCTTATACACAGTAAAAAAAAATGTTCAAAATGATACCGAAATCAATATCATTTTGATATGCAACAAAAATGATACCGAAATCAAGATCATTTTGATCGGCCGGAATGAATGATCGACTTTTGAGATCATAATGATCTGATGCGGGATCAGGTATCACAGCAAACCAAGATGGCTGACGTTCTTAGAGTACTTTAGCTCATATGAGAGCTTTTTATGGTTTCTGATCGTGCAGTGTGCTTGAAAAGTTAAAAAATTAACGAATTCTGATATTAGAAAACATCATCTGTTAAGTGTAGTTGTCACTTGCGTGTGGTTAGATAACATTTTTAGTATATGTCGTTATGACATCGGCGCCAAAAATTGGCGGCCATTTTGTTTAGTCTGACAAATGACCCAAAAAAGATGATCAAGATGGTCCGAATGGACAGATCATTATGATCTCGAGAGTCAAATGATCGTTGGTGTAAAATGCTCTGCAACAAAATTGATCCTTTTTTTTACTGTGTAAATCAATTAGTAATATTTTCAGTAATTAAAATTTAGTGAGTAATTATTGGCACCGTTACTGATGATCATAATGATGAGGCTAATATTTATTTTATCTGCAAAAATAAAAAGTGGACTGTGGGGGATGGTGAGGAAGATGAACTTTCAATGGATCTAACTCAGTAAGTTGGAAGTGCTCTCTTGAGCTTTCCATTTTCGCTAACAACGACAAAACGCTCGACATTAAATTTGACGTATTAATTTTTTCAGTACGCTAGATATGGAGATGCACATGTTTTTCTATAAAGCAGATTTGAAATCATTTAAAAAAGCTCAAACACAAAAGGGCGGTCTTGCAGTATTTAACATTGGGCTTGTGGTAAGAAGTGCATACTTGTCTAATTTTTTATTGATAATTGTTTTCTGCTTTGTTGTAAAAATTAACCAGCCAGTACAGAAAAGTCAGTTTTTTATTATAGAATCATTCTGGAAAATTATAAATCTTTACTAAACAATACAATACTTTACAAACGTTGAACTATTGAAAAACAGTACTAAGAATGATGTCGTTTTTTGTCTTTTATCTGGACAACTTTTATACTCTTTCCACATTGTATTTTATTATAGTTTTAATTTTCTACAAAAATTTACAAAGAAATACATCTACAAGTATTTACAACTACAAGATTCTGTAGGCACTTACAGGTTTGACAGCTAAAAAGGTGTACTTTTTTGTCTTAGGATGATAAATGTTCAGAATACCATTGCTTCAGAATTTCAAAATAGAAGCTTTTTTTGTAATAGATGTCATTCACACATCTCAAATTAAAATTATTTCATTGTTATATTCTAAATATTTGCATTCAAGGTCGAAAAAGAACAATCTTTTGGCCCCAAAGCTGTACATTTCTCTAGATTTATGTAGTTCTTCTCTTATAAAAATTTGTTCAGAAAATGAAAACTACAATAAAATATTACAATGTCCCAAAAATTACAAAAATTGATCCGACTAATAGGCAAAAGAAGTACTTTTCTGTAATTTTCACTGTAATGTATTATATTCATCGGTCGGTTCCTGTAAAAATGGTCTTATTTCTCTGTACTTTTTTGTAAAATTTTTTCACCAGGGTTTGTCTTTACGAAAAATCCTATATTATTGACACATCCTTGAAATTTCAGACCAATTTCGGCAAGCCCGAAAATTTCTTTAACACCCTGGAAAAAAATGTACATAAGGTGCAATCCCCACATTCAGCAGCTGTGATAGATCCGTTTCCCTTAGTAAGTATTATAGGTGATCCTCAAGAAGGGTCACTATATGACTTTTACGAAGGCTCTTTAGATTATCCACCTTGCTTCGAATCTGTGACTTGGTTCATATATCAATCTCAATACGGCATTACCAAAAACCTGGTAAGAATTCATATTTCTTGCAAATATTCAGCGAAAAGAGTTGGAAATTTTATTTACCAGTATTATTTGGTATTCGCATTTTTTCTTTCAGGTAAAAGAATTTAGGAAAATAAAGTTGACCGATGGAGACAAGTCGAATCTCAGACCTCCCCAGAAGCAAAACGATCGTCAACCTATGACCACATCTAGTTATCATGGGAAAGACAAGTAATTTTCAGTAATCAGCTGCGCTTCAGAAAGGTTTTCTGCAGTTTTTCTTACCCTTGGCCAAACATTCAAGCAGATGCGAGTGCTTCTCATGAAATTCCGGCTGCATAAGGTAGAGGGCAGATAGTATGTTTATGGGTTTTTTTATGTGAAAATTTCTAAAAAAATTTTATTGTAAGTAATCAAATAAAATCTTTGTTCGCATAAATAATTTCTATCTATGAGTTATTTCAAGTATACACCTGCTAGTGCACATCTAGTCATACATAAAATTATTGTTAACCGAGTAGCTGGTTCTGATAGTGGAGCCAAGTTTTATTTGCCCAACAGCAGTATGCCCTTAAAACTTTTGTTTGTTCTGATAATATTTTCTGTTCTTTGTATGAACTTTAAAATTAAAATTTTTGAATATTATAAAGTCCATTCTCATGGGCCAAAAAATTATTGAGAATTTGTTGCAGGTGCAGTTTCCTTATGTGAATTATAATATAGAATTATAAATTCAAAAATAAATTGTGCTCAAGTTAGGACTTTCTTAAAATGTGCAGGAAAACAAGTTTTGTAGATTGTGCTAACTGCACATTTTCTTGAAAGAATTTAAACATTTTCACGTAATTTGTGATGCAATGTCGTTTTTATTGTGATACCTGTAATGTCGCTGACATCGGAAAAACTTTGGATATTAAAATTTCACATAATCATTTTTATTCAAAATAGTAACTCTTCTCATATCAAGTAATCTGAACTAAAAATAAAAAAAAATAGAATTTTTATCAATCTTAAAGTGAAAATAATAATGTATAATGTATTAAAAATTGAAGGTCTTATCTCATTTTAATACATTTTATTCTACTTGTTTTTTACAAAATCGTTGATTTTTCACCCCGAAAAGATAAATTCTCAATGAAACATAAAACAGTTTATGATATTATATTAGACGTTTCCAGATGTGAAATGATCGTCAGCCTAAGATACAATAAAGAAAAAAATGATATAATATTATATTATATTTATAATATTATATTTCAAGATAACCATTCAACATTACGCAAAAAGTTTCTGGTCATTTCCTGGGATTCTTCTGGTTTGCACAAATGTTTTCAGATCATCTTTCTCAATTTAAAATTTAAATTATCTAACTTCAAAGTGAATATTGTTAAATTTCAGAGGCTTCCAGTATGAAATTATCTAAGCGTAAAAAATAGTAATGTTTTATTGAAAAATACACTTCATTGAAACAATAAGAAGCCTTAGTATATTCATGACGCAGCCCGAAGGTAATATTGCGAAACTCGTAAGTAGGTTACGCCACCTTAAAATGAAAAAATGAAATTATTTACGCGCAAAATTTATTTCACCTCAGTTTATTCACGTACAAAATAATTTTTAATAAGGGCTACGTATATAAAAATATATAGAGAAAGTACAAAATTCATCCGAAAAAATGGTAAAAGTTTTACTTCCGTAAAATTTTTGCTGTAATGAATTGAATTTATCTGTAGGTTTCTGTAAAGCTAAAAAAATGTAGATGTCCCAAACTTTCTGTATACTTGGAGCTACCAGTAATAACGATTTTTTAATCACAAATATTTTCAGTGTCGTTTTTAACGTCATATTTTTGATGTCTTTTTATATTTTTAATTACTTGCCATCTTTTAAAATACCCTCAAATATTTTACACTTTTTGAAATCTCTTCGAATTATTTAAATCAATAAAAAATTCCTTGCAATCTTTTAAAATTGCTTAAAGTTTTTCAAATTGTTTGCAATATTTTCAAATCCCTTGAATCTATTCAAAGCTCTTATTAGATTCTTGAAATATTTAAAAATAACCTAAAATTTTTAATGTCCTCTGTAATTGCTTCACAATAATAAAATCTATTCAAAATTCCTTGGAATCATCTCAAATACGTTCAAATATTTTAAAAGAATTTAAGAAAATTCAGAAATAGGTATAGGACCTGAATAGTGAATATCAACCGTCAAGTTAAGATAGAGTATAATGATAGTGATTTTATGTTCAAATAAAAGTAAAAGTAGCTGCATTTTTGAATAGGAGAGAGCAGTTTCCAACAAAAAATAAAGCAGACACATTTTCAATTTGAAAAGTAAACTAAAATAAAAGAGTTTTAAACAAAATAGTAAAATTATTTCATAGTTATTCTGAGACAGAACTATGGATTTTGCTTTGTGTGTTCCTTTCTCTCGGAAACAGCTGATCATTACGCAAAATTGAGCATAATAAAAACGATGCATAATTCATGTAAGTATATGAAATTACTATTATTGGAAAATTTTTTTTTTCTATTTTATAATTTTTTTACGAACATTGAAACAATTTAAATGCATTAGAGACAACTTAGTGAGTGAAATAGGTAACTAAGGCTCCTTTATAACAATTTTGTTCCCATATCTCCTTAGGTATGTGTGATTAAAAAAAACTTATCATTAAAAAATTCTTATTTTAGACACATCTTCTTTATTCTGTTCAATTTTGAGTTATGATCTTTCATTTTTGTAAAAAATTGATTTCTCGAGGTAAATAGACAAATGCGCTATTAGACACTCTAAATATTATCCGATTTATCACTCCATGGACGTGGACAAACAATATTTTTAAAACCTACTGGATAAAAACAGAAATAATTATTTATGCAGTCTTCCACAGTAAAATATTTTTGAAATATTCAGTTAAAATTTTGTAATCTTTGCCCAACCTAATCTCAAACTTTTAAACGTCTAAATATAAAATTATTCAATTACGAAGTCGAAATTCTTTGATTTTAAACGATTTCAATTGAAATTATTATCCAATATTATTTTGTATATTTTTTCTATATTAATAATATCAGATCTGTTCAAGTGTAAAACAATATATCAGGATGACCAATTAACTCTACGAACAAAATTCTTGGTCATTTTCCTTTTTTTCTGGTTTGCAAAAAGTTTCGCAGTGATCTCTCTAAATCGAAATTAGAAAGATTTAACTAATTACTCTATTTTGAGTTTATTGAAATAATAAGAAGCCTTAGACAATAAATTACGCAGCCCGAAGTTATATTGTGAAACTTGTAAACAGTCCACGTGACATCAAAATGAACAAACAGAATTATTCACATACTTAATGTATTTCTCCTTCGTTTATTCACGCTAAAAATAATACCACAGAAAAATTAGGAAATTCGAATAAACAAAACAGCACCCATTAAACAGAACTATTCTGGTTTCCAAACTTCCAAAATAAAAATCAGAAAACTTCAAATTGATTAATTCTGAAGTCAAAATGATAATGCATAATTTATCACAGAGAAAATTTATCTAATTTGAATCCATTTCATTCTGCATAGTTTAAAAGTAAACACTGTTTTAAAATTTTATATTGATTGAAAATGCCTTTAATTTGAAATGTTCATAGTACTAAAAATTGAATAATTTTGTATTAAGGGAAATCCAACAAAATATTAACAAATTTATAATTTTCAAAACTGAAGCATTTCATACTTAAGTACTTGAAAATTAGGCTTTTTTAGAATTATGCAATGAACACTTTTAATTGGAATTCTAGAGAAAATATAAAAATTATGTGTAGATACATTAAAGGAAAAACACATTAATTATTAAATTTTAAAAAGACATATTTTAAAAATCTTCTATTACAATTTTTTAATGTTTATAGAACTGAAATTTACAATTAATAAATGATACATTTTGAAAATTTAAACGCCTTAAATTTAAATCATCTAATTACAAAGTGAAAATAGATCTCTTCCGGATGCTTCCAATATGAGATTATCTAAACATTAAAAATAGTAACTGTTCATTGAAAACTGTGCGAAATAAGGCTAATAAGACACTTCAGGTTGAAAATGTTCAAATTTAACCCTAAAAGATTTAAACATTTTGAAATTTAGGCCTTCAAAAGTTGCAATAATTAGGAAGAATGAAGTAATAAATATCTTATTATATAATAATAATAGTTAACTTTTGGCTACTATTTAATTCTTGTAGTATATCAAATAGAGCATGCCAAGAAATTCACTTCCTGAAGAATGTGAAAGATGAAATCGATGTGATTTTTTCCTCCGGGAGGTAGGGTAGTGGGGTAGTGCCCCCCCACTAAAAAATGCAGTCTGCTTCATTTATGTAAATCACGAAATTTCAAATGCGACCAACTTTAAAAACACGTGCAAATATAAATTCACGACACAATCACGTGCATAATAAACGTTCAGAAAACAAGATAAGAGAGATAAGACTCACGGCTTATATAATTCATATACACATGTAAAGTCGGTTTGAATAATTATTTTTTTTAAGACATAAAAAAAATCTGAATGTATTATACCTCTCCGTAAGTGAAATCGATGAATAACGCTTCTTGATAACAATTTTCCTCGAAAATCTCCTTAGTTATGCATCATCGAAAACAGAAACGATAAATGAAAAATTCTTATTTTAGTTGGACGCAGCCTCTTTATTGTATTTAATTTTGAGATATGATAAGCCGTTCTCGAAATAATTGATTTCTCGGTATAAATGGACAAATTTGCGATGAGCCTCTCTAAATATTATCCGATTTATTACTGCATGAACGTGGATCATTTTTAACTCAATACGAGTAAAAAAATCGAGAACGCAAGTTAAATTTTGGACTTCCTTTTTTTGAGCACCCCCAATTCTGAGCAGTATAATTAATTTGGAATCGTTTCATAAACGCGCTTTGTTTTTAATTTGTTACGTAATCTGGAGATCCTAACATTCTCCAGACATTATTCAAGCTTTTTATCTGCTGGTGGGTAAAAGATAATTAACACATAATATAGCCATGTTTTCAGAAAACAATTATATTGGAACCTACAGAATGAATACGGAGTTATTTATTAATAAAGTCTTTCCCAGTCAATTTCACATTTAAGGAGATATGCGAATAAAACGGTTAGAAACCAGCATTAATCATCGATTGCACTTGCTGGGATGTCCTGAATACACATTTAAATTATTCTAAGGCTCTTGAAATGCAATTCGTATAAAAATATAAAATTACTATTTTTGAAAAATCGTTTCATATAATTCTTTTTTATTTACATTAAAATAAAATGCATGAGAGACCTCTCATTAAGTGGATTAGATGACCAACGCTTCTTGATAACAATTTTGTTCCCATATCTACTTGAGTATGTATGATTGAAAAAAATCTTATGAATTGAAAATTCTTATTTTAGCTAGAGGCATATTTTTTATTCTGTAGCATTTTGAGTTATGATCTGCCATTCTCGACATAAATTTATTTTTCAGTGTAAATAGACCAATGAGCGACGAGCGAACTCTCTAAATATTATCCGATTTATTACTCGATGGACGTGTTTCATCTTTGAAACCAAAAAGAACAAAAAAAAACCAAAAAGGCAAGTTCAGATTTGGACTTCCTTTTTTTCTAGCACCCCTCATACTGCTCAGAATAATTAATTTGGAATCGCTTCATGAAGGACTTTGTTCTGCGTTCCTGCTACACGGAAAAAATTTATCCGTAAAAAAGTCACGAACTAGTAGCTAGGTCTCGGATATGAGACAAATTCATCGGATATTTATGTATTTTCGTAAATAACCTATGAACTTTGAGAGAGATTGACGAACTCGATGTGAAAATTCTAAAACGGTTCATCACTTTTTTTTTACGTGAATAATTACAAAAATATTACGAGTGATTGGGAAAAGATTCTCAGAGCATTCACGAGCTTGCCCGACAAATCTGGGAACTAGAAAGTATGTTCGCCTGTCGTGGCCCACACACACACTCTCCTAAACGCGCGGTGCATGTGTGCGCTCGTATATGTGCCTCGAGCTCGTCGGATGAGTGGCTAGAAGTTTTATAATACCTATTTTGTTTGGCCTCGATGGCTGCACGTGTTTACGCACTCCTGGTTTATGTTCAGAAACTGGTGAGTCAGCAGTCTTTGAGGGTTCGAATCTTCTGAGTTGCGAATTTATAAATTAATATGAAATTAAATCGCACAAATAAAATTTTTCCTCTTTATATTTCAGTCTGAAATTTTCAGGAACTGTTCGTAGGAAATTCGAACTGTTCGTAAGAAACTTCGAAATTTATCCATATATTTCTCATAGAAATAAGGATGTAATTTTTCATTTTTTTATCTCGTATCCGAGACCTAGCTACAAGTTCGTGACTTCTTCACGGATAAATTTTTGTCGTGTATTTCAATTTTTTACGTAATCTGGAGATCTTAACCATCTCCTCTCTTTATTGAAGAATTTTATTTGCGGACGATCAGAAGATAATTCATTTCTAATATGACCCTGTTTTCAACAAACAATTATTTTGAAACTTACAGAATAAAAGCAGGATTTATTACTTATGAAGTATTCCAGTCAAATGAAATATAATTTTAAACTGTTATATTTTAAAAATCTACAGTTAAAATTTTTTTATCTTTGCAAAACTTACTTTTAAACTTTCAATCATCTAAATATAAAATTATGTAATTACGAAGAGAAAATTGGTTAATTTCAAACGTTTCAAATTCAAATTAGCTAATCATTGAAAATAATAATTTGTCATTGGAAAATGTACGAAGTAAGACAAGCAAGCGACATTTGTAGTTTTATAATAATAACTACTATTTTCTCCTTATAGGATATCGAAAAGTTTACAAGGAAATTTATTTGATGAAGAATGCTCGACATGAAATTGATGTGAAAGCTGCAATTTTTTTAATTTTAAGAAGCAGCCTCTGTTTTACTGAATGATTCTGGCTATTGGTACCCAAATTTCGGTACACGTAGCCACGACCCTTTTGAGAAAGCATAAGCAGACTTTTTCTTTAGTTTTAATACACATGGAAATAAGCATGATTTTCATTATTCAAAGATCAAAAGTCTCTGACTTGGTTGATATATAATTATGTAGTATATATCTCAGACACACTAATTAAAATCTAGATTTCGTGACAGTATACACGAAAATAAGTTTCTATTTTGTCATTTACTACGATTATTTTTGTATTATTCTGTATGATTTTCTTATAATATTAATATTGGTCCTGTCCGGATGTTGAACAGTCATAAATCTAAGATGAAAAAAAGAACAAAGAAAAAAAAATATATTTAAATAATATACCAGGATGACCGTTAAATTCTACCGAAAAAATTACTCATCATTTCCCGGTTTTCTTCTCAATTGGAAAAAGTTTTTCGGTGATCTCTCTGAATTAAAATTAGAAAAATTGAACGGATTACTTATTTTCCACTTTATTGAAACAATAAGAAGCCTTAGACTTTAAATGACCCAGTCTAAATTTAATATTGTGAATCTTGTGAACAGGCTACGTCACCTGAAAATCATACCACGGAAAAATTACAAAATTTGATTAGGCACAACAGCACACATAAAGAAGAACTCTTCTGGATTCGAATTGTTTAAACAAAAAATGAAAACATTTAAAAGTTAGTTCCAAATTCAAAGTAATAAGGCATAATTTATCACAGAGAAAATTTATCTAATTTGAATAAATTTTATTCTGCGGGGTTCAAAATTCGACACTGTTTCAATATCTGAAATTGTTTCAAAATCTAAAACTGTTTTAGAATTCCTCTAATTTATGATTTTTACAGTACTGAAAATAACATAATTTTTTATTTTGTAAGTTTTCAGAATTTTACTATATCAAATTGCCCAATAATAGCATATTTTAAAATTGTTGATGGTTGGAATTGAACGATAAAAAATTGAGAGACTGACAAAAAAATATTTTTAAACTTATGATTTTCAAAACTGAACAATTTCATACTTAAGTACTCGAAAATTAGGCTTTTTTAGAATTATCGTACTCTTTAAATGGAATCGTAGAGAAAACACACAAAAATTATGTACAGGTACATTAGAGTGGGAAATAAACATCATAAGAGCTTTTCATTTACTGATGCATACGAGATAATTCATGTCTAATAGACCCATGTTCAGAAGGAAAACAATTATTTTAAAACCCAAAGAATAATATATTTTTATTTTAAATATATAATAAAGAAATAGTAAATAAACTCGACTTATAAATCAATTACTACAATTTTCATTAATTCAAATTTAGAAAGTAATTAATGGGGCTATTGCTAAAGATTATAATAATGCTAATAATTGTTTTTTTAATCCCAAGAATGGAAAGGGGTCTGAACACATGGAGTATCAGCTTATGACGAAACACAATTTTGGGTAAGTCAAAAAAGTTCTCTTGATATTTTTACTTTCGCTGACACTCACAAAACGTTCGATATTAAATTTCATTTAACCATCTATGTTCAATAGGTATGATATGGAGATGCACATGTATTTTTACAAAACAGACTTGAAATCATTTGAAAAAGCTCAATTACAAAAAGGCGGTCTTGCAGTATTTGCAGTGTGGCTCACGGTAAGAATTGAAAATTAGATGCAATACTTTCTTTCAATAAGTCGTTATTTATTATTTTTAAGAAAAGATACACAAATATTTTATTGAAAAAAATACCGACGGGAATTTCGAAAAAGAGGAAGTGAAAGTGAAACAGTTGTATAATCACCCCAACATTTCCCCAGCAGAAGTAAGCCCTTTAAATTTTAGATTGATCGGATAATTAATTCTGTCTTGTGCAATAATTTAAAAATTCAAATCTTTGAGAATTTATAAAAAACATTTCTATAGGTCAAAAAATTACGCTCAATTTTTTGTAGGTAAAGTTTTTCTAAGTTAATAATAATATAGGATTATGAAATTTAAAAAATGGTGCACATTTTATTGAAAAAATGTAAGCATTTGGAGATAATTTGTAATTTGTGATGTCATTTACTAGGATAATGTATATAAACAGATATACATTTAAGAAATGATTAAGCCTGATTAAACAATGGTTATCAGCATTAATTCTTCAAACAAATTTCGCATAATAAAATTTACAATTTAGATAGTGGCTTCTTGTCATGAAGCTTTAAAATATATTTAATCAGTCTACAAATGAAGCAACCCGGGTGTCATATTGTGAAACTTGTAAAGAGGGTACGTCACTTCAAAAGGAAAAAAACATAATTATTTACATACTTAACCTACTTCACCTTCGTTTATTCACGTGGAATATAAATACCACAGAAAAATTACGAAATTCGATTAAATGCAATAGAAGACACGACACACAAGTCTCCTGATTAATAATCACCTAGACTCAAAATTAAAATGATTTGAAATTTGTTAATTCTAAAGTCAAAATAATAATTGAAAATACATAATAGATGAGCTTTATTTGATTTTAATACATTTTGTTCTTCGGGGTTCTGAATTGGACACTGCCTTAAAATCTGAAATTGTTTTCAAAATAATTTCACGTTTCAATATTGCTATTGGTGCGAATTTAACTATTGAAAATTAGAAAAGTTATGAAAAAATATGCTCATAAGCTTTCAAAACTGAACAATTTCGAACTTGAGTACTTGAAAATGAGACTTTTTTATAATAATGCATTTCAAAATGTTAAAATAGAATCCTAGAGAAAACATAAACATTATGAGCAGGTACATTGGAATATCTCGAACACACGCATTATTATAGAATCTTATTTGCTAATGCGTAGGAAATAATTCATATAAAATAGACCCTTGTTTGCAAGGAACAATGATTTTGAAACCTACAGAAAAATAGAGAATCATTTATTATTGAATACTTCCACAGCCAAATATTATTATATTTAAATCAGAAATTGTTAAATTTTGAACTTTCAAAAAAAAAAAAAATGATCTAATTACAAAATTGAAATTGTTCAATTCCAAACGCTCTCATTATGAAATTATCTTAGCATTGGAAATAGGAATTTGAAAAAAATGTACGAAGAAAGACTTCTCAGAGTCTTCAGGTTAAAAATTGTTCAAATTGAACCCTGAAAGATGAAACAATTTCAAATTTTAGATCTTTGAAATCTACAATAAGAAGAAATAACAAGTTATTAAATATCTTATGAAATAGAGTGTACGCAGAAATTCACTTTATCAAGATTGTGGAAGATGGAGTAGATGTGGTTTTTTCCTTCTGCGGGTAGAGTGGTGGGGTTGTGCTCCCTCACTCAAAAATCCAGTGTGATTCACTGATGTTATTTCTTAATTATGAATGCGACGAACATGAAAACCGTGTGCAAAACTAAATTTCCGACACCATTACGTGCATGGTAAACTTTAAGAAAACAAGATAAGGCAGATAAGAATTTTGGCTTATATATATTCATATTTTCAAGAGCAAATTCTTTCTTCAAGATACCAGCTTCCGATTTGTAGACTTTACAATTTATTTATCACACGGCTGCATCTTCGAGAAAAAAAAAAAGTGAGTCTTTAAATTTAAATCTGAAAACACAGTTGTAATATTTATTTCTTCATATGATTGTAGAAGATACAGAGCTTCGAAATGAACCACCTACGCTCGATAGCTACTATTATTTGCAGTCTTATTTTAGGAGCGAGTAAGTGATATTTTCAAACATTCTTCTGAACATATTTCATAATTTATTTCTAAAGAAACGAAAAATTTGGATGTAATTTGTAACTTGTGATACAATTTTCTAGAAGAATGGGTATAAATAGATACACATGAAAAGATTTATTCTTTAAAAATTATCCAAATAATAAATGTAATAATTTAGATAATTGCTTTTTATTGCAAAGCTTCACAATTGTCATTTGTTTCTTGCAGATGCATTCAGTTATAAAGATGCTGAAAATTGGGGCAAAGAATATCCAAAATGTAATGGGAAAAATCAATCACCCATAACTATTAAGTTACATGAGACGAATGATTTTGGAATAATGAATCAAACACTGAAACTTAAGGACTTTACGAAATTACCAACAAAAATGACCATAACGAATACTGGTCACACTGGTACCAAACAGCAATCACTTTAGCTTATGAATTCAAGTTTGCTTCATTTTATTTAATGCATGTTTTTACTTTTCATATAATACAGTGGAAATGAAAGTCGATTGGCCTGGAAAACCTCCAAGTTGTACTGGTGGACCCCTTCATGGTAATTACGTATATGAAAAAACCACTTTTCATTGGGCCCAAAAAAAGGTAAATGTTCTAAAATGTTTCAATTACCTTTCAATCTAAATTATTGAAAATGCACTAATCATATTAGTAATATTTTAATACATGAAATACAAAAAAGTGACAAGTAGAATAGTCTAATAGAAGAACGCGATATTGTAGCAGCATTTTCAACCGTATTGACACAATTAGAATGCATTATTGCAAAACTTGTAATTAATCTATTAATCTATTTCACCTTACTCATTCACGTAAAAAAAAATTCCGCAGAATTTCGATTTCATATCGAAAACAATGACGATGATTTTTCACTAATTTCTTCAGCGACTGAAATTACCTAAAAAGTAGGAAATAATATAGAAATCTTACTTTTTTATCAGTTAAACATTTAATTCATAAATCAGTAAAATTTTCACTAATTCAAATTTAGTGAGTAGTTGAAGGAATTATCACTGAAGATCATAATAATGATATTTTTTGTTTAAAACGCACGAATAAAAAGTACGGTGATGCGTCGAATTATGATCCTACTCAAACCATATTTTCGTAAGTCAAAAATGCTCTTTCGATACTTTTAGTGTCGTTAACACTGGGAATATATTCGATATTAAATTTTATATAATTATTTTTGTTCAATAGACATGATATGGAGATGCAAATGGTTTTTTATAAAACGGATTTTAAATCATATGAGAAAGCTGAATCACAAAAGGGCGGACTTGCAATATTTAAAATAGAGCTCAAGGTAAGATGTGCAAATTATTTAGTTAAAATATTTTTCTTTACTAAGTGTTTATTTATTATTTGTGCGAAATACTACACAAATGGTGTATTGCGAGAACTGAAATAGAGAAAATGAGGGGTGCGATTATGTAACTTTCTCACATTCTTTTACACTTTCACTTTCACGAATTTCATGTTGATTGTTTTTTTTTAATTGTTATCACGATTCGAATGAAGAAAAATATATTACCGATCAAAAAAGTTACACAATCGACCTCGGGATGGCTGCAAAACTTCATTTTTAAAATTTTCTGGCTTTTCCCTGAATAATTGTTCATCTTTCCTGACCAATAATATCAAAGCATCAGGACGGATTCTGAAAGACTTGGGCGTGAATTTCCTAAAATATTATCAATTTTTTTCAATTCTTTGAAAGTTTTCACAGCTCTTGAAAATTCGTTGCAAGTTATAAAAATACCCTGAAACATTGAAATCCTCTGAAATACCTTTAATTGATGGAAATCTATTGAAAATGCATATTTCTAGAACAATTAGAGACAAGAAAAAAAAAATTGTCTCTACGCAAAACTCTATATTATTGAAACATCCTTCAAATTCCAGAGTGGATATCCCAAACCTAATCATTTGTTTGACAACCTGGAAAAAAATATACATAAGGTGCAATCCATAAACTCATCAGCAGATATAACCCCGTTTCGCTTCGCAAGTGTTTTCGATGATATAGAGGCTATTTCATTTCTATCTTACGAAGGCTCTTTAGAGTATCCACCTTGCTCAGAATCTGTGACTTGGTTAATATTAGAGGATGGTTATGCCGAGATTACCGACAAATTGGTATCTATACAAATATATATAAAAATAAGTTTCATATTTCATTCACTACTATTATTTTGTATTCGTATTTTTTCTTTAAGCTAAATGGATTCAGGAAAATAAAGTTGGCCGAGGGAGACGTGTCGAATATTAGACCTTTCCAGGCGCTAAACAACCGTACATTCAAAAACTGGTATAATGATAACATGCTGAGGAGACCCTCGTAATTGTCGGGAACGGGTTGTGCTCGGGAAAGGTTTTCTGTAGTTTTCCTCTCCCTGGGATAAGCATCCTAGTAAATGCGAGCGCCTATGATAAAAAACCGGCTGCAGACGGTGGGGGATAGGTACTATGGACATAGGTTTTTTTGTGTGCAAATATCTAGAAATAATGTGAATGTAAGCAATAGAATAAAATCAAGTCTTTACTTGCATCAATGATTGTTTTTTTAGTTATTTCAAGTATATATGTCCCCGTTGTAGCACATCTAGATATAAATTATTAATAATTTGTGTTCCTATTCAAAACTTTTTAGAATGGAATCTCGAGCTAGAATTGATATACGTAGCAGAGTGGGCCGAAAAGAACCTGTTCTCGTGTAGCGGATTCCAATAGTGGTTAAAGATATTGGGTAAATAGTTAGTAACTGGAAAAACGTTCGAAATTGAATTTCATGTAATCACTGATATACAATAATGGGTATGTGTAGAAGCCCATGTTTTTTTATAGAACATATGTGAAATTATTTAAAAAAGATTGATTACAAGAGGACTGTCTTAGAGTATTTGCAATGTGGTTCAAGATCAGGATTGCAAATTCATTAGTTGTAATAACTTCATCAGCATTGCCGCAAAACTTCATTTTCAAAATTCCCTAGCCTTCCCAAGAGATTTACCTAACTAATTTTTCACGTTTCTTGCATTATATTCATAGAGAAAATTTCTAATGCTGTACCATTCTCAATAAAGAATCTTTTATAAATAATACAAAACAATTTTAAATTCAAATTTATAAATATCCAATTTATTATTCTCAGCACTGCCCCAGCCTAATGGAATTACAAAATGGGACCTATTCAGTCGGAAATAGTGACAAGAATTGAATAATTTCTCACCAAAAAAGTGACTCAAATTTAAGGAAAAATGAGAAAAATTGGATAGAATTTACAAAAATTGGACAGAATTTACAAAAATTCATGGTTAATACAAAAAAATCAAGTAAATTGAAAACAAATAAAAAATATGAAAAAATCAATTATATAATACGTTTAAATAAGATTAGAAGAATTCGAAGGAATTTAAAAGAATTTGAATAATTGTTTAAGAATTTAAGATGAGATTAAAAGCCTACAGGATGAATGGAACAAATACTAAAAAAAACGTTAAAAGTACATCGAATTAAGAAGAATGGAGTAGAAGATGAAGAAGTACATAACACAAGATCCTTTGGAATCACTTCAAATTATTAGGATCTATCAAAAATATACTAAACACTGATGTAAGCCGGTTTGTTGGGGCACCGACTTAATCACAGGAGGCTGCGTGTATGGTGTAGATTGTGGTGGTTGTAGACACGTGCTGAGTCGAGCGTAGATAAGGCGCTAGTCAGGCGCTATTGTGGAGCTGGTGGAACGTCACCCCTGCGAAATTGGAAGGTGGGTGCCCCACGCGTCAGTAGATGTTGGTTATTTGAAGCCAGGAATCGGTCCAGACGTTCCATGGATTTTCCTTCTTCTCGACGGCTGGTGGGTGGAGGCAGGTGAATCTTTCGGGCTCCCTGTGCCGAAAGAAGGTACCTGTAGGCGGACAGCCCGTCCATGGGCCGTGGCGAGAAATCCGGTGACGAGGCAGGTGGGGCGCTGGCCTGACGAAGCGCAGGGCGGGCGGACGAACCACGTGAAGATAGTTGGTGGTAGGTCGGCGTCCCGAGCTGGAAGCGTCGCTCTCACGTGTGGGGTCCGAGGACCTTTTTTTTCTTTTTTTGGAAAGGCGGAAGAGGAAAATAAGAGAGAGGGAGAGTGCGCTGGGGCCCGGAAGCACCACAACGTGAGAAAGAGAGAAGAGAGGGTGCTGGGGCCACGAAAGCGCCACAACACGAGAGGGAGAGAGAGAGAGAGAGAGAAAGACCATGTATTGGGGCTATTTAGGCACCACAATACAAGGAAGAGAGTGAAGGAAAGAGTTTGTGTTGGGGCCACGAAAGCACCACAACACGAGAAAGAGAGAAAGACGGAGAGGGAGAGAGAGAGAGAGAGGATGTAGGATACGGAGGAATCAAGGAAAATAATTTAGGCGGAAAGTTTTGAGGAGGTTCTGATTTTATTCCTTGTTCCTTGTACAAAGAGGAGATCCTTCGAATAATCACGGGGCTCAGAGCACCACGTAACCCAGTCACTCGAGTCGTTGTACAAAGCGCAAGTGCCGAGTTAGGCACGAGCACGGGTATTTATGTGCGCGAGGGGCGTGGGCCTGAGTGAAGAGGGAAGCGGCTGCTGGCCCGGTGATTGGCCGAGACTCCCGAAACTGGAGTCGCAACGAAGCGGTGGGGACACCGTACTCCGTGCTTCCTTCCGTCAGGTCCGCGCGCCTTTCGCCGTTTACAATGTTTTTTCGGATGTTTAATTCTATTTTAAAAATATTAAATATTAATATTTTTTTTTGAAAATTGGCGGAGATGCTTGTTTTACATTAAGGTGCAAACCTGCGTTTGCAGAATTCGGATATTTCGATTTTAAAAGAAAATGATAATTAGGCCTGTTAATTTTGAAATTTAAAATATATACGATGATAGGGAGACCTAATTTAATGTCTAACCAGTGTTCAAGGAAGGTTTTTACTGTCAGGAATAAAAATGATAAATATTTAAAATAATTCGTGAAGCGAATAAACGTAGAGGCAACGTTGCTTGCGTTGAGCTCCCCTGTGTTTCGCCGGCACGTTGGAGTGAGAGAGACAGCGCGAAGGCCGCGTCACTGGCGTACGTGACGAGCGGGCCGTTCTCGTGTCAAGCATGGCGTTAGCACGTGATCGGGAAAATCCCGGCGGTCAGCTGTCGAGTGAGTCACTTGAGTGTACGTGACCGGCACAATAGATTTGTCGGCTATTAGCCGATTTCGGGGCCTTAATGGCCCGTGTTTGTTGACTCACTCAATGGGAGAAAAGCAAGCTCGTTTTTGTCAACACAGATATTAGCGAATAGGGTAAAATTTTCCACTCAAGCTTGGCCAAAACTTGAGCTGGGAAATTACGTTATCCCTTCGTTAAATCAGTGGTTGTCAAATCAACTTTAGGCCCAATGGCCTATAACAAAACCTGTTAATATTGTTAAATTTCAATTTAGCTGACTTGGATTGGAGGTCATTTCTAGCAGTTCTTGTTTGTTTATAACAGATTTGTCTTTTGACCCACACTTAGTTGTCAGGTATCGAGGAGATAGCGTCGATTATTTGGTCGCTGTTCCTACCTGCTCTAATTTTTCTTGCCTTGATAAGGGTGCTGTGTGAGCACCGAAACGTTGGTAAATATTTTGCATGCTTTCATATTTTGATTCGATAATGATAAAAATAAAAAGGACGGAAGAAATAAAAAAGAGAAGGAAGGGGATTTGTTTGGTTGCCTTCTCATTTTTCGTTCCTCTTTTTTATTTTTGTGCAAAGAAATAAATTTTTTTTGTTATTAGGAATTGCAATAGGAGCATTTTGTGGTGTTTGCCCAAATTTGATCGTTGAATTCCTGTTTTATTTTCAGGAATTCTATGCACTAACAGACAGAAGCCTTATATTATAAACGATGCAACCCGAAGGTAATATTGTCGAACAGAATTGTGAAATTTTGAAACGTAAAGAATAAACACAGAATTATTCTTCCACAAAGTGGTCCACTATTAATTAATTTTCAATATTTATATTTTTGGAATCTTGAATCATAATTTTATCAATGTTAATAGAACTTACATTTACAATGACTAAATTAAACATTCTTGAATTTTAAATGCCTAAAATTCAATTACCTCATTTCAAAGTACAAATTGTTTAATTTCAAATGCTTTCAAGATAAGCTTATCTGAACATTCAGAAATAATAATTATTTGTTGAAAAATGTGCAAAATAAGATTCGTGAGTCACATTGCATTGGTTATTCGAGACTATTTGACCAAAACTTCGAATCATATCGTTCCGCAACCGCCCTGTTTACCTGATTTAGCTCCGTCTGACGTTTTCTCCAAACTCAAAAAAAAAAAAAAAAAAAAAAAAAAAACGGTCGGGGAAATCGTTTTGACCCGATTAAAAAGATGCAAGCCGAATCGAACCACGTGTTGAAGGCTTTTCCAGAAATCGGCTTCCACAATTGTTTCGAAGAATGTAAAAAAGGTGGCATAAATGTATTGTATCAGGATGGGATGACTTCAAAGTGCATGACACAAATTTGAGAGAATAATAAGCCGTTGGTTTTTTATTTGAGAAGTCTTAGTATTTTTTTATCACAGTAGTATAAGTATATAGTTGATATCTGAGAAACCCTGCTTAAAATCTACATTCCTTGAAAGTGTCTCTACGACAAAAATTCCTGGCCATTTCCCGTTTTTCTTCTGGTCAAGTCTCCCAATCTAAATTAGAAAATGTTGATAATTACTAATTTTTAATTTCATGGAAACACCAAGAAGCCTCAATACATAAATTACGCAGCCCGAAAGTAATGTTGTGTAACTTTTAGATAGGTTACATCACCACGAAATGAAGGAACATACTTATTTACAGACTTTAAATCTTCTTCACTTTTGTTTATTCACGTTAAAAATAATGCCACAGAAAAAATACGAAATTCGATTAAGTCCAGCAGCACACATGAAAAAGAATTCTGCTGATTTCCCATCATCATCTAAACGTTGGAACAATAAAGTATAATTTAGCAAAGTTAAACCTTATATAATTTTAATCCACTTTATTCTACATTGGACAAAATTAGACACTGTATCCAAATCTAAATTTGAAAAAAAATTTGAATTTTGATTGTTCCCAGTACAACAAATTGGATTATTACCAATTTAAAATTATTAGAATTTTACAATAATAAATTGCACAATAATAGCACATTTAAGAATTGCTAATTGTTTTGAATGAATGATTAAGAATTAGGAGACCTAAAACAAAATAATTTTGAACTTATAAGTTTTCAAAACTAAACAATTTGAAACTTATATTCTTGAAGATTAGATTTTTTAAGAGTTGTGCGATGCGCATTCAAAACTTTTAAATTGGAATCATAGAGAAAACATGAAAATTACGAGCAGGCATAGTAGTGTGGCTCAGAAAGACACATTATGAGAGCTTCCCATTTACTTATTTTCTGATGCGTAGGAGATAATTCATGTCTAAAAAAAAAACATATGAAGAACAGAATTATTATCTCATGAAGCCTTTCACACTCAAATGACCGAATCCATTTCAAATCAGGCAGCTTCTACAATTGAAGTTGCAGAATCTCTCGGGGACGAAATATGTTATTTTTAAGAGGAAATTAGGCGATACATATATTTGCGATTCGTGAAAAAAATTTTTTTTACAGAGTTATGCGTATTTGCATTTTTGGCTTTGTTTTTCGAAGAAACCCCACACTGATATTTTTGTCAATTTTTTGTTGAATTTTTACTATCATAAGGAGAATACCTTGTGAGTTTGATGCGGGCTAAATAACTTTTGTGGCCAGGAGAATTTTTTTTCATAAAATCGAATTTTCGCATTTTTCTTGAAAACAACAACAGATACAAAAAAATGTTGAGAAAATAGTTTGCACATTCAAAAAAGTTCTACAAAAAGTTTTTTTGCGCATTTATGATATCTTGTACCATTTGCGAGAAAAATGAAAAAATTCAATTTTCATAAACAAAAAATTCTCTTCATTCCTGGCTTATGGAAATACCCACCATTTTTCTTCAATATTTAAAAAAATATACGTTCATATGAGGAAAACTCTATGTGAGTTTTACGTGGGCTGAACAATTTTTATCATCAGAAAATTATTTTTCATAAATTCGAATTTTCAAATTTTTTGCTGAAACAACTCTGAAGAAGAATCTGAATAAATACCTAGATAATAAGAATCTGAAAACGTGGGACCAGGTATTATTTATTTTTTAAACTGAGATTCAAATAAAGTTTTTATACATTATTGAAAAATACCTGGATAAATATGAAATATATTTAAATATATTTAATATAAAAACTTTTTAGTCAAAAAATTTCTTGTCTTGACATTAATTTTGTAACTTAATTGTTTCAGCAAAAAATTTTAAAATTCGAATTTATGAAAAATAATTTTCTGATAAAAATTGTTCAGCCCACGTAAAACTCACATAGAGTTTTCCTCATATGAACGTATATATTTTTAAATATTGAAGAAAAATGGTGGGTATTTCCATAAGCCAGGAATGAAGAGAATTTTTTGTTCATGAAAATTGAATTTTTTCATTTTTCTCGGAAATGGTACAAGATATCATAAATGCGTAAGAGAACTTTTTGTAGAACTTTTTCAAATGTGCAAAGTTGAGATTTGGACTTCCTTTCTCTTGAATACCCCTAATTCGGAACAGTTTCAAAGAATGCTTTTTTTCTTCATTCTAATGTTATTATGAATTTTAATTTGTTACGTAGTCTGGAGGTATTAGCAGCCTTCACACATTATTGGAGATTTTCATTTGCTGAAGGGTAGGAGATTATTTATTTCTAATATAACCCAGTTTTCAACAAACGATTCTTTCAAAACCCACAAAAAACAGAACTATTCTTTTGGGAAGGCCGCATTGAGATATTTATAAATTTTAAATAGTTATATTTATGAAATTTTCCAGTAAAAATGGTTAATGTTTGCACCACATTAAAAATAATAATTTCTAGTTGGAAAATGTACGTAGTAATGCCAGTAAACGACTTAGGGTTTAAATTTTTCAAATAAAGGCCTGAAGGCTGAAACCATTTCGGATTTTTGGACTTTAAAATCTATCATAATTAAAAAAATCTTTTCAGAATCCGAAAGGAGACTTTTTCTTAAGTTATAATTCACATAGAATTCAGCAAGCTTTTTGTTATCGAAAAAAAAAATGGTCATTTATATTTCACGAGAGCTCTTTAGATTAACAACCTTGCTCGGAATCTCTGACTTAGTTAATATATAATTATGTCGTCTTTGTGTCAGTCACCCCGGTTAACGTCTATGTTTCTTGAAAGTATACACGAAAACAAAACAAAGAAAAAAAATATTATTAAAAATTTCCACAAGTTTCTTCTCGTTTTAAAACCCCTTAGTCTATAAATGACGCAGCCCGAAGGTAATATTGTGTAACATGTAAACAGGCTATGTCACCTCAAAATGAAGGAACAGAATTATGTACACACTTAATCTACTTTACTTTCGCTTATTCACGTTAAAAATAATTCCACAGGAAAATTATGAAATCCGAATAAACACAACAGTACACATGACAAAAAACTCATCTGATTTCGAAACATCTAACCTGAAAATTAAAACATTTTAAATTTGTAAATTCTAAACAATGTTTTGAATTCAAAGTCTTTAGAATTGTACAATATTACATGGCACAATAATAGCACGTATTAAAAGGTTTTATCGCTTAAATTGAACGATT
The DNA here is from genome assembly GCA_932195095.1 of Andricus curvator. Lineage (NCBI taxonomy): Eukaryota > Metazoa > Arthropoda > Insecta > Hymenoptera > Cynipidae > Andricus > Andricus curvator. The sequence goes on from CAKNYM010052896.1 coordinate 473,381, forward strand.
AAATATAAGACAACAAAATATTTTCGAATTTATAAGCCGTCAAAGCTAAACAGTTTCAAACCAGAGTACTGGAAAATTAGGCTTTTTAAGAATTAGGAATTCAAAACTTTTAAACTGGAATCATATATAAATCATAAGGATTATATATATTAAACATTGAATATACTATTCAATCATTTTCAAAATTATTGAAACAATAAGAAGCCTGAGTGTATTCGTGACGCAGCCTGAAGGTAATATTGTAAAAAAGGTGACGAAATTCGATAAAACAAACAGCGAACCTGACGCAGAAATTTTATAATTTCGAATCATCTAAACTAAAAATGAAATATTTAAAATATGACATCACAAAGAAACTTTATCTAATTTCAATAAGTTTTATCATGCGAGGTTTAAAATTAAACACTGTTTGGAAATTACAGATTCAAAATTGATAATTTATTAAAGATGTGGATAAGCAGCTCATGATGATCCTGAAGAGGGATGTTAAAAAAAGTCCGCATCTCATCTTGTATTTTAGATTTTTTTGTTTCATTTGTTTTAAAAATGCACTACGAGGAAGGAGAAAGAAATCGGATAATATTGAGAGGTCGCTCATCACGAATTTCTCTGTTCTGATAAGAAAAATAATTCTTTTTCGAAAACTGCTGATCATAACGCAAAATGTTAGTAAGATTCAACTTTTTTATTCTGCATAACTTTGCGTTATGATCTAATGTTTTCGAGAAAAATGGATTTTGCTGAGAAAACAGACAAATTCGCGATAAGCGATCACTAAATATTATTTGATTTATTTATCTATTCACGTTATTCATGTTTAACCAAAAACAAACAAAAAAATCCAAAATGCAAGTTGAGATTTGTACTTTGTTTTCTTTTTTAACCTTCCTCATTCTGAACAGTAGAATTAATTTTGAATAGTTTAATAAGCGCCTTTTTCTGTGCTCTAGCAAAATATATTTGAAAAAATCCTTATTTTCAAGATTTTAATATTATTACTTATTTCAATTTGTTACGGATATGAACCTGTTTTCAACAATCAATTATTTTCAAACCAACCGAATAAAGACAGAATGATTTATCTATGAAGTTTTCTGCAGTCAAATAATGTTGAATTTTAAGTAGTTATATTTTTTAAATCCCGAATCAAAACTTTTTAATATTTGCACAGCTTACATTTGGAATTACTAAATTATGAATTGTTGAATTGTAAGCGACTAAATTTAAAACTATTTAATGAAAACATCAAAATAGTTGAATGTCAAACGTTTATAATTTTTGCAATTGTCCAAGCATTCAAAATAATAATTGGTAAATGGGAAATGTACGAAGCGAGACAAGTAAGAGATTCAATAAAATCTAAATTTCTTCAAAGTATATAAGAAAACCAGTTCTTGTTTTATTATTTACTACAATTAAATTTTGTTTCATTATTTTTCTAAAATATTAATAATAGACATGTACAGGTACAGGTGTTAAAGAATAAAGAAATAAATGGAAAAATATATATTTAAAAATATTTCGGCATGACCACTGAAGCTCTAGGAAAAAAATGCCTGGTCATTTTTTGGAATGGCTCGGAAAGGTACACCATGTTTTAAAAAAACAATTATTGTGAAACCTACAGAATAAATGCAGAATTATTCCTTCAGAAAGTAATTTTTCATTGAAAAATGTACATAGTAGGAAGAGTATGTAAAACTGAATTCATGACATAATCACGTGCATAATAAACTTTGAATAAAGAAGATAAGAACTAATAATTTTAATTTATAAATTTAATTTTGCTTTGTTTTATCTTATACATTTTTTACTGTTCCTATAATATAGTTTAACTAAGAGCGAATTGGTCTGGAAATCCTCCAAAGATTATTGACGCACCCTTTTCATGAAAAGGAACCAATAGAAATTTTTATTATTAAAACAAGGTATTATAGCAATTTCCACTTTATTGACGAAATGATAATGCAATATGTAGAAGTATTTTACATTGCTTATTCAAAGTTAAAAATAATTCCGCAGAATTTTGGGATTGATTTAAGGACCATCGACAAGAAAATTTTAGTGATTGTTCAATGACCAAAATTGCCAAAGAATTAGTAAATGTTTTGACTGAGTGACTTTCGTAGGTAAAATAAGTTTATAATATTTTACTATTTTATTCCGGAAATGATAAAATATGACTTCCTTATTTGTTGAAAATTCGCTTTATAAATCAATTAGTAAAAATTTCAGTAATTAAAATTTAGTCAGTAATTAAGGGCACCATTATTGAAGATCATAATAATGGTAATAATACTTATTTTAACCGCACGAATAAAAACTTTTAATATTACATTTAATATATGTATTTTTGCTCAGTCCGATATATATGGAGATGCACATGTATTTTTGTAGAACAGATTTGAAATAATTTGAGGAAGCTCAATCACAAAAGGGTGATGTGGCAGCAATTAAAATGTATCTCGAGATAAAAAGTGCATACTAATTAGTTCAAATACTTTCTTTCAATAAGAGATTATTCATTTTTTGCACAAAATACTACACAAATATTGTACTGAAGAAACCTGAAATGAGAAAATCAGGGGGTAATTATGTAACATTTTCACATTTATTATTTACTTTTACGAATTTCACGTTGGTTATTTCTTTAAACTGTTGTGAGGATTAAATTAAAAAAAAAGGATACAGACGTGAATTTCGAAAAAGTGAAAGTAAAAGTAAAAAAGTTACATAATTATAAGTTAGTAAGTCAACTTTTCAAAATCACTATTCTCAGGACTACCACAGCCTAATTTTTCTGGAAAAAGTGACCTATTTAGTCTAAAAAAGTTAACAAATGTTACTCATTTCTAAAAAAAAAGTGAGAAAAAGTGACTAATGCGCATTAGTAATGTGAATGTTTTTCTGAATTTAAAATAATTCAAAATTATTACATTCCTCACATTTTTAAACAAGTCAATTTAAATTTGAAAGAATTCATGTTCGATGAAATTCATAAAAATTCTTGCCGGATTTTAAAAAAATTTAGTGAATCGAGAACAATTTAAAAATATGCAAAAAATTTATAGAATTTAGTATGTTTGAAATGATTTCAGCAAAATTCAAGGGATTTGCAATGTTTCTAAAAAATTCCGGATTCATTATTAAGAATTCAGGGTAAATTCCAAAGGAATTAGAGTTCAGTTATGACAACCCCCGGCCATAAGTCGCATTGCGGCATCTCTAACTCGAAAAAACTCGAAGTTCACAAAAATTGGCAAAATCTTTTAAAATTCCTAGAAATTTTCTAGAGCCCTCAAAATTTTTTTAGAATTTTGATAAATATTTCAAATTCTTTCAAGTCCCTTCAAAAAATTAAAATCTATGGAAAATTCCTTGAAATCTTATACAAAATTTAAAATCTCTGAAATTCTCCAAAATCTTTGATAATACCGTCAAATATTAGGAATCCTGAAAAATCCTGAAAAATTTATTAATTTCCTGGTAGAAAAAATTGTTTCAAGAAAGTACAAAATTTCCAAAATTGTAATTTTTTATTGAAACTTGTACAAGAATGTACAAAATTTAACAAAAAAATACAATTGAATACAAATAGCTAAGTTTTTCTTGCAGTTTCGTGCAGAAATGTAGAATTAATCATAGTAGAGAAAAATTACTACAATTTAAAAATTGTTATAATTTTTTGATAATATTTTTTTTTACTATGTTGTAAAAATTAACCAGCCGTTACAGAAAACTGCAGTATATAACATTTTTCAAAAATGGGAGTTTGACGTCATTAAAACACTTTTGATTTTACGTCAATTATTTTAGAAAATTACAAATCTTTACATCAAAATACAAGGTTTCACAGAAACAAAATATTGAAAAACTAGACTAGTACATCTACAAAAATTTACAACCACAAGAATCTATAGAAATGTACAGGTTTTACAGCCAAAAATTATTTTTTTTTTTACTTAGGATGAAAAATGTTTAGAATACCAGTCCTTCAGAATTAAAACATAGAAGTTTGTTCTTGTAATATATTTCATTTATAAATTTTAATTTAGAATTATCTCATTGCAATATGTTTATTCACCTTAAATATAATTTCAGAGAAAAATGATGAAACTCGATCAAACACAACAGCACACATGAGACAGAAATCTTCTGATTTCGAAAAATCTAAACTAAAAATTATAAAATTTAAAATTTCTAAATTCTAAACCTAAAATAATAATGTATAATTCACCACAGATGAGCTTTACCTAATTTGAATACATTTCACTCTACAGCGTTCTACAATGTTTTGAATTTCAAGTTTTTATAATTTTACAATATTAAATAGCACAATAATAGCACATTTTAAAATGTTTAATGGTTCGAAATGAACGATATAGAATTAAGAGACTTACAACAAAATATTTTTTAATTCATATCTTTCAGAACTAAACAATTTCAAACATGAGTACTTGAAAATGAAGCCTCTAAGAATTATATGTTCAAAACTTTTAAATTGGAATCATAGAGAAAACATAATAATTAATTATCAACATTACATAATATTACGTAATGTTGCAAAACATTATAGAATATTACATAACATGAACTTATTATGTTCTAATTTTTATATTTATAATTTTATAATTACATTAATTTTCTACACTAAAAGAAGAATTTTCAACCAAATTGTTAACCTATGAATTTAGAAAGATAAATTTTCTATGAAAGAGTTGATTTTCAGCCAAATAGTTTGATTTGTCACCAAATTGTTACATTTTCAAGTAAAAAATACTTGTTTTCAACAAAATAGTTAAATTTTAATCAGTCAGTTGCATTTTTAACCAAAAAAGAATCACTTGATCACTTGAGTTTTCAACCAGAGAGATTTGAATAAAAAAAAAAATTTGAATTCTACCAAAAATACAATGTTTCAACGAAATACTTGAATTTTCTACGAAAGAACAGAACTTGCAACTAAAATGATGAATCTTAAAAACCTAATAATGAATTTATAACAAAAAGGATTCAAATTCAATCAAACAGTTGAATTTTTAACCAACACCATGATTGTTAACCGACAATATGAATTTTCTATGACGCAAGATCAAATTTTCAATAAAAGACATTAGTTTTCAACCAAATAATCGAATTTGTGAATAAAAACATACATTTTCAATCAAATAGTTGAATTTTTATCTGGAAAAGATACATTTTCAACCAGAAAGAATTAATTTTTACCCAACAATGGTTAGATAATTGTATTCGGTTCTGGTGATTCAGTTCGTATTCAAGCAGAGAAACGGGAAAAAGGAGAAGATGAAGTTTTTCAAAAACTGTGGAGAAAAAGGAATTTTCTAAAAAAAGAAGAAAAGAGCCCCTTATAGGGGTTGAAGGGGCATCTTTCGCCAAATTCGCAAACTTTGTCAAAATTTATCATCATAAAATATACTAAAATTTATATAAGTTCGTAGCGTTACATCTACTAACCCCACCCCCGTGCCAACCATATTCATTGTCGCCCCCCCCCCTCTCGTATTGGTATGTAGTTTATGGACCGCCTTTTATTAATTGATAAATTAGCAATTATTCAATTTCGAACAACTAAATTTTGAACAATGAAATCACTAAATAAAAATATTTCAATTTCAAACGTTTTCAATTTTTACAATTATCATAGAATTACAAATAATAATTTGTAATTCAAAAATGTACTAAGTGATACAACTAAGAGAGTTCAGGTTGAACATTTTCAAACTAAACCCTGAAGAATGCAAAAAAATTTAATCGTTCTTTAAAATCTATAATAATTACATGGCCCTTTTAATAATCTACAAGGGGACGTTTTCTTTAGTTTTAATTCACATAGATATGATGCAGCAAGAACATAATATCATAAAACTTGCAAACATGCTACGTCACTTCAAAGTGAAAAAGAAACAAGATTCCATTCAAGTCAAAAATAATACCACAGAAAAATGCTGACACTTGATTAAACATAACAGCAAACCATGACACAGAAAACTTTTTATTTCATATCATCTATACTAAAAATTATAATATTAAAAATTTTTCGTTTGTTTCTTTCAAATTGAAAACAATATAAAAATTTCTCAAACAGGCACCAAGAGCCTACAACAAAGGGTTTCGTAGCGTATTAAGACGTTCATTGAGTGGTTCAAATCTTTTTGTTCGACCTTTTGCTGTGACGAATGTTGGCGCTCATGTCTTTATTGCGGGGCTAAATTTTTCGTTCTGGCAGGAGTATCATCTTTTTGAAAAACAATTATTTCGGAATCGACAGTAATAAAACAGAAATATTCTTTTATGAAGGTTTCTGCAATTCATTATTATAAAATCTCAAATAGTTATATTTTTAAAATCGTCAATAAAAGTTTTTTAAGTTTGAAGAACATACATTCATGAAAGCTTTCAATTCGAGATTATTTACGCACTAAAAATAGTAACTTTTCATTGAAAAATGTACACAGTAGGAAGCGTCTTTCATGAAGAGTGTGAAGGATAAACTCAATGTAAGGTTTTCCTTTCGGAAAAAGGTCTTGCGGCGCTCCCCCACTCAAAAATCGAGTCGGCTCCACTGATGATATGACTAAATTTTAAATGCGACGAACTTTAGAAACGTGTGAAAAACTAAATTCAACGCACAATGACGTGCATGACAAACTTTAAAAAATCAAGATAAGAGTCATAAGACTCTCGACCTATATAAAGTCGCTTTTTCAAGAGCAAATTCTTCTTTCCTGGTACCAGAATTCCATTAGTAGACTCGACAACTCATTCATCTCACCGCTGGATCTTCAAGCGAATCAAGAAAGAAGTAAGAGTTTGAATTCAAAATTAAAAATGCATTTGTAATATTCTTTTTCAATATGGTTTTAGAATTAGCCGGATTTTACAATGATCCAGCGACACCTGATATCGATTATTCTTCTCAGTGTCATTTTACGAGCAAGTAAGTTAAATTTTGAAAAAAGTTTTTTAATATATTTTATAATTTTGTTGTGAAGAAACAAGAAATGTGGATGTAATTCTTTCTTATTTGTGATGTTGTAATTTTCTAGAAAATATTAACGTACATAGATATACATCAAAAAGATCATATGTTTAAGAAATAAACAATAAGCAGCAATACCATTATACCATTAAGCCATTTCCCTTTCGGGGTAGGCGTGACACTACCCGATTCGGGTAGTGTTTCTAGGTTGATAAATGAAATATATATGTTTAAGAAAATAAACAATAAGCAGCAATAATTCCTTAAAAATCATCCAAATATCAAACGTTACAATTTAGTTAATGGCTTCTTGCGATGAAGCTTCACAATATCTTTTTTTTTTTGCAGATGCATTCAGTTATAAAGCTGCACAAGATTGGGGCGCGAAATATAAGCAATGTCTTGGAAAACATCAATCTCCCATAACATTGAAGCCAGGCGAGGAGGGTTATCCATCAATTTCTCAAAAACTGAAATTTACGAACATCAATAAATTACCAACAAACGTGACTATAAAGAATACTGGTCATACTGGTATTTAACATTAACTATTTCCATTTATGAATTTAATTCTGCTTTATTTTATTTTATACATTTTTGTACGTTTTCCATAATACAGTGGAATTAAAAGCTAATTGGTCTGGAAAAAACCCAAAAATTACGGGCGGACCCCTTCATGGGGAATACGTATTTGAGAAAACCACTTTTCATTGGGACCAACAAGCGGTAAGTGTTGCATAAGATTTTAATACTCTCTAAATTTCAATTAATGAAATTTCGCTAATCATATTAGTGTTATTTTATTACTTGAATTGAAAAAAAAAGAAAATAGAGACGTTTATTTCATAAAACGCGTGACTGTAGAATTTTCAACTTTATTGACATAATGAGAATGCAGTATTGAGAGAGTCGTGAATGGGCGACACGGAAACACATTATTTACACACCTATGTATTTCACCTTAATAATTCAAGGTTAAATATAATTCCGCAGAATCTCAATTCTATTTAGAAAAAAATCGACAGGGAAAGTTCATTGATTGTTTAATGAACGAAATTGCCAAACAATTAGTAAATATTTTTGCTCAATGGCTCACGCAGGAGAAATAAATTTATGACTTCTTACTATTGCATTCATGAAATTATAAAATGTTACTCTTTTATTAGCCAAACATTCCTTTTATAAATCAATTAGTCATATTTTCAGTAATTGAAATTTAGTGAGTAATTAATGGCACTATTACTGAAGATTATAATAATAATGCTAATATTTATTTTATCTGCACAAATAAAAAGTGGAATGTAGGGGATGATGATGACGATCAAGACTCTGATTTTGATAATCCAACTTAGTAAGTTAAAAATGCTCTCTTCTTATTTTTATCGTTGCTAGCACTGAGAAAACATTGGATATTAAATTTAATATATTACTTCTTTTTCAGTCCGCTAGATATGGAGATGCACATGTTTTTTTATAAAAAAGATCTGAAATCATTTAAGAAAGCTCAAACAAAAAAGGGTGGTCTTGCAGTATTCAACATTGGGCTCAGGGTAAGAAATGCATATTAATTAGTTCAAATACTTTATATCAATAAGTGGTTATTTATTATTTGCACGAAATACTTCACAAATATTGTATTGAAAAAAATCAAAATGGGAAAATAAGGGGACGATTATGTAAGTTTGTCACACTTATTTTCACTTTCACTTTTGCGAATTTCATGCTAGCTGTTTTTCTCTAACTGTTGTGACGATTAAGTTAGAAAAAGACTGCCGACGTGAATTTTGAAGAAGTGGAAGTAAAAGTGAGAAAGTTACATAATCATAAGTAAGTTAGTTGGTTACATTTTTTAATTATTTATTCGCAAAATATATTCTTATTGCACACTAAGCTCTGGCGCTTCGCGGTGGTTTCCTTACGTTTAAGGGCATGCTCTTCGGTGATGACGTGACCAAACCAGTCCTTGGTTATGAAATTTTTTTTGGTGTTCACCATGTCCAAACGCAATGATATATCGCTCTCAAAATTTGGAATATAGGAAATGAGACAATAAATTGCGTTTGTATAATTAGTTTCAGTAATAATTTTGAAAAAAATTATCCATGTGAAAAATAATGTGTACAATTTCATAACCTAGCTTGGTCATGTGATCTCTACTTTACCGACGTATGGAAAGCTTCTTTTTTTCTCCGCTAGAAATTGCTAAAAATGCTCCAAAAATAATGACAGGTTACGGAGGTTACGTGTGTGCAGATACTTATTTTTTGATTTGCAGCAAATGTGCAAATGTTATTGTTTATATTGATTTTTTTAAATTTTTAGACGATTTAGTCCAAAATTTGTGTCAGTTATCGACATACGCGAATCAAAAAATCTGAAATGCATCAAACCAAACATTACCTACAAAGTGCTCGACTCGAGTGGTAATATCCTATTTTATCAATTTATAAATAAAATTTCTCTGAAATTATAAACATATTGATGTATACAAACGTTCTTTAGTGCTTTTTATTCAATCGTTCAAATTCTAAACACGATATCTCAATTCATGTGGACGTAGTGAGCACGAAAAAATATGAAAATAATTCCACACATTTATTTTTTACATGGATAATTTTTTTCAAAATTATTACTCAAACTAAATATACAAACGCAATTTATTGTCTCATTTCCTATATTCCAAATTTTGAGAGCGATATATCATTGCGTTTGGACATGGTGAACACCAAAAAAAATTTTCATAACCGAGGACTGGTTTGGTCACGTGGTCACCGTAGAGCATGCCCTTAATGTGTACATTTCAACTATATTTTTTCAAATATCATAAATATTGTTACTTAAATCAAAAACTGTGATTTTAACGCCTGACGAACTACAGTCATAATTTATAACTGAACTTGTTTTTAAATTTGTATTTGAAGAAGGTTCTCGAATCACCTGCAGCTTTGACAATGACATTCCCATTGCGACACTCGCGCTTGATAATTAGGAAAACGATGTAGACAAAATTGAATGGCATATAAGAAGTTGGTGTTTGTTTCAATATAATGCTAATACAAAATACAAATTTTGTTTTAAATTTAATGAATAGGCACATTTAGCCATAGGCTTGGATTTCATTCATTCAAACTGCAGTTTCAAGACAACTATACTATGATTAATTAATCTAGGACATTTTTAAGTTGTGTCCAATTGAGGAATGTCATTAAGATATTTTTCAAATCTTGTTGAAATCTAGTGATTTATTTATTAAAACTAGTTATTGAATAAATCTAGTTATTAAATCTGACGGATTTCCTGAAAGCAAAAATTGAATTTTTTTTTTAAATGATCTAACTTTTTGAATTTTGGCATAATATTTTTGAAAGATATTTTATGTCTACTTTTTTAATTTTTATGGAAATTAAAAATGCCAGGAGAATAATTTGCAAGTTCTTTTATCATGAACTAAAATCTTTGACAATAATTTCTCAAATTCTTTAAATTTTTTTCTCGAATTTGGAAAATGCTCTTAATTTTTTAATTTTGCTCAGAAATATCTGGATAGCGAACTAGACCTTCATTTTGGTACTCTAAAAAGTGTATGAAAGGCTTGTTTGAATGAGAATGTAAAATTCAAGTGAATTGAATACAATTCGAAAATATACAAAAATGTATTGAATTTAGTAAGTTTGAAATGAGTTTAGAAAAATTCAAGGGAATTCCAAGGAATTCAAATTTTTTCCGGATAGATTAATAAAAATTCAGGGTAAATTCGAAGGGGATTGGGGTTGAGTTGTGAAAACACATCGCAAGTCGCAGTACTGCATGTACAACTCGGTAAAACTCGAAGTTCACAAAAACTGGCAAAATCTTTTGCCATTCCTTGTAATTTTTGAACCCCTGAACAATTTCTTGACATTTTAAAAAATACCCTCAAATATTCAAAATTCTTTCAAATCCCTCAAAATGATGGAAGTCACTGGATAATTAACTAAAATCTTTAAAGAAATCTAAAATCTCTGAAATTCTTCAAAATCTATAGTAATACCTTAAAAATCTAGAAATTCTGCAATATTTATGAATTTACTGGTAGAGAAAATTGTTTTAAGAATGTAAAAAATGTCTACAGCTATAATTTTTCGTTATAACTTTTAAAAAAATGTACAAAATTGAAAAAAAAAAAACAATTCAATAAAAATACTAAATTTTGTCTTGCATTTTCTTGCAGAGAAGGAAAAAAAATCAGTAAAGTACAAATTCCTACAATTCAAAAATTTGTCTAATATTTTATTTATGATTATTTTTTGCTTTGTTGTAAAAAATAACTAGCCGTTACAAAAAAATACAGTATTTAATTGTAGAATTATTGTAGAAAATTATAAATCTTTGCTACACAATACAATGTTATACTAAAGTTATAATATTGAAAAAATGTACTGAGAATAGTGTCGTTTCTTGTCCTTTATTCGGACCAATTCTATACTTTTTTTATATTGAGATTTATTCTAGTTTTAATTTCTTACGAAAATTTACAACAAAAAATTACAAATATTTACAACTAAAAGACTTTAGGAATTTACAGGTTTTACAGCTATAAATTTCTTTAGATTCATGTAGTTGTGCTGTTATATAATTTTTTTCAGAAAATTAAAACTGCAATAAAATATAACAATGTACAAGAAAGTACAAAATTGATCCGATTAATAGGAAAAAGTTGTATATTCGTGTGATTTTTGCTGTCATGTGTTATATTCATCTGGAGGTTCCTGTAAAAATGGTTTTAGTCCTCGTACTTTTTTGTGAAAATCATTTACAAGGATTTTTCTTTACGAAAAATCCCATATTATTGACATAACCTTGAAATTGCAGACAGACTTTGAGAAGATGGACTTAGGCAAGCCCAACTTAGGCAAACAGGATCCTTTCTTTGACACCCTACAAAAAAATGTACATAAGGTGCAATCCCCAAAGTCACCAGCAGCAGTGATACATCCGTTTCGCGTAGCAAGTCTTCTAGGTGATCCTCATCAAGAGCTAGCATTTACCTTTTACGACGGCTCTTTAGATTATCCACCTTGCTTCGAATCTGTGACTTGGTTCATATATGATTCTGAATTAGGCATAACCAACAAACTGGTAAGAATCTATATTTCTTGCAAATATTTACCAAAACGAGTTGGAAATTTCATTGCCCACTACTATTTCGTATTCGCATTTTTTCTTTCAGGTAAATGAATTCAGGAAAATAAAGTTGACCGATGGAGACAAGTCGAATATTAGACCCACCCAGGAGCAATCCTCAGAAGATTGTAAACCTAAGATCGTAGGTAGTTATGTTGGGAAAGATGAGTGATTGTCGGTATCCAACTGCGCTTTGGAAAGGTTTTCTGCAGTTTTCCTTACCCTTGGCCAAACTTCCAAGCAAATTCGAGCACTTCTATTAAAAATCCGGCTGCAGACGGTAGGGGGTATATAGTAAGGTTATGGGGGTTTCTATATGCAAATTTCTAACAAAAATGTTAATGTCAGTAATAAAATAAAATAAAGTCTTTGGTTGCATCAATAATTTTTCTGTGAGTTATTTCAAGTATACACCCGCTAGATATAAAAAAATTATTCTTAACTGAATAGCTGATTCTGAAAGTGGGTAACAGTTATATTTGCCCAACAGCAGTAAGCCCTTAAAATTTTAGTTTGATCCGATAATATTTTCTCTTCTTTGTTCTTACGTGAATAGTAATATAGAATTATAAATTTAAAAATAAGTTGTGCACAAGTTAGGACTTTCTGCAAATGTGGAGAAAACCCAATTTTGTGGATTGTGCAAACGGGAAGTTTTCTTGAAACAATTTAAACATTTTGACGTAATAAGTAATTTTTGATGCAATTTTGTAGATGAGTGAATATAAATAGATATACATTGAAGAAATGATTATATTAAAATTCAATAATTCTGAAAAAGTAATGATAACACTGTACATTTAAAAAATTGTAAGTGCCTAAATTGTGTAAATTCATTTTTAATTAAGTACTTGAATTTTTAACCAAAAAAGCTTCTGAACCAGAAAAGATTACTTTTCTACTGTAAAAGATGAATTTTCAATCTAAACGAATGAATGTTGAACGATACCGTTGAATTTTCTACCTTTCAACCATAGAGTTGAATTTTCAGCCTAAATATATGCATTTTTAATTAAATGGTCGGTCGAATGTGTAAACAATAAAGATTAAAATCGAACCTGAAACAGTTGCATTTTAAACCAAATAGTTGAAATTTCAAGTCAAAAACACAAGTAATTTAGAAAACAGTTGAATTTTCAACAAAAAAGTTTATTCTCAACTAAGTAAGTTGACGTTTCTATTATTAAAAAGGAATTTTCACCAAAATAGATTCATTTGTTGCCAAATATTTTAATTCTCAACTGCTGAAAACAATTTAAACAATTAATTATTAATAAAAAAAGTCAACCTTCATTTGAGGACATTCGAAGAGTATACTAAAGCCTAATCCAATAAGTCAATACTTTAGAAAATTATCGTGCTAAAAGACTAAAAATCTACAGATACACAGGCACACTCACAGGCACACACAGTCAGGCAGACATACATGCATTTTCCATATATCCAATTTGTGTATTTTTAATGTTATTTTTTCCGATTTGAACCAAAAATACGCATCCTAGCGTAAAGTGGTTCTAAGAAAATTTTGATAACAAAAGTTTATAACAAATTTGTAGATCATTTTTGGTTGAACAACTTTTGTCCATTAATTTTTTTTCTTTTCTTCTATGGTTTCACCAAAAATTTAATTTTTTTATTTTGAATGCTATTTTTCACGATTAAAACAAAAATTACGATTCTTTAAAAAAACGATTTCTGACCAATTTTCATAACTATTTTTGTGTGAGCTACTTTTGTATTTTTTTCATTGCTTGTGTCGTTTGTCCAAAAATTCAATTCTTTTTTTTTATTTTCTAAGATTAAAACAAAAACTAAGCATCCTATCAAAAAGTGATTGCTCAGAAATTTGTAGATATTTTTTTAAATGCACAATTTTTTGTATATTCATCTTTTTACGTACCATGCGTTGTTTTTCCAAAGATTCAATTTTTCTATTTTTAATGCTATTTTTTAATATGCTGTAACTCCAGTAATTTTTGTTTAATCAAAAAAGTCATAGTGATAAATTGTTGTTCTTTTTCCGTACTACGAACATACGTACATAGATTTTTTAAATCTTGAAAACAGTGGTTTGGAAAATTTTTTAAATGCGCTTACTTTTTGAATTTTTATCAAAAATGGCTGGCTAACCAACTTGACCTTCATTTGAGGACACTTAACAGTATACCGAAGCCCAATCTAATCTGTCAATTCTTTCGAAATTTATCGTGCTAGCAGACTAAAAATATACATACATACTAAACATACATACTACATACATGCATAAATGCATACATACACACATATATACACACATACATAAACGCAAACTGAAAGCCACATTCGCGAAAACATTTTTTTTTTGTTTTCAGAAAGTCTCAAAACGTGTATATTTGACAACAACGGCGAAGCGAGTTTGGGGGGGGGGGGTCAAATTTCACAAAAATCTGATACCTCCTCTGATGAGAATGTAAAAATTGATTCTGAATCCGAAATAATCAACTAAGAAATATGAATTCTAAACAAAAAACAAATAAAATCAATTTTCTACTAAAAAAGACGAATTTTTAACAAAGAATGCGAGTTTTATACCTACCAGTATAACTTTCAACTCATTGAGGATATTTTTTTCTTCAAAAATGAAATCAAGTACATAGTTGAATTTTTAACCCAGAAAGATAAATTTTCAATGAAAATTAAATAATTGGCATTAAGGCAAAAAGAATTCTTATTTAAAATAAAAAATGGTTCAATTCTAATGAGAAAGGCGAATTTTCAACAAAAGTTGTGATTTATATTTCAGGAAGAATCTTTAGATCATCCACCTACCTCGGAATCACTGACTTGTTTAATATAATTATGTAGTCTACATGTGAGAAACCCGGGTCAAAATCTATATTTCTTGAAAGTATACACAAAAATTAGTCTTTTATTTTATTATTTACTATAATCATTTTTGTATTATT
The DNA here is from genome assembly GCA_932195095.1 of Andricus curvator. Taxonomy (NCBI): domain Eukaryota; kingdom Metazoa; phylum Arthropoda; class Insecta; order Hymenoptera; family Cynipidae; genus Andricus; species Andricus curvator. The sequence goes on from CAKNYM010052896.1 coordinate 488,489, forward strand.
TCATACAATTTTTTATGATATCAAGGTTGAAATTTTCCAGGTGTTGAATAATTATCAGCCCAAGATGAAAAGAAGTTGAAAAAATATATAATTAAAAAAATTTCAAGCCGACCATTAAATTCTACGCAAAAAAATTCCTAATCATTTTGTGGGTTTCCTCTTGCTTGCAAAAATGTTTTCCGGTCATGTCTCGTAATATAAATTAGAAAAATGTAACTAATTAATAATTTTCAATCTTATCAAAATAAGAAAAACTCTAGGCTATAAATGACGCAGCTTGACGGTAATATTGTGTAACGTGTAAACAGGCTATGTCACCTCAAAATGAAAGAGCATCATTATTTACACACTTAATCTCCTTCACTTTCGTTTATTCACCTTAAATTTAATTTCAAAGAAAAATTATGAAACTCGATCAAACATAACAGCACACATGAGACAGAAATCTTCTGATTTCGAAACATCTAAAATAAAAATTAAAAAATTTCAAATTTGTAAATTCTAAACCTAAAATAATAATGTATAATTTATCACATATGACCTTTATCTAATTTGAATACATTTTATCCTACAGCGTCCTGCGATGTTTTGAATTTCAAGTTTCTATAATTTTACAATATTAAACGGCACAATGATAGAACATTTTGAAATGTTTAATGGCTCGAAATGAATGATAACGAATTAGGAGACTTACAACAAAACATTTTTTAATTTATAAGCTTTCAAAACTAAACAATTTCAAACCTGAGTACATAAAAATTAATCTTTTAGGAATTATACGTTCAAAACTTTTAAATTGGAACATAGAGAAAACATAATAATTATTTATTAACATCACATAATATTACGTAATGTTGCAAAGCATTATATAATATTACATTACATAAAAAATTATTATGTTCTAATTTTTATAATTTTAATGAGAAACATTAAACTAATATTGTGAAACTCGTGAATAGGTTACGTCACCTTAAAATGGAAAAAATATACTTATTTACACACTAAATCTATTTCACATCAGTTTATTGACATAAAAAATAATTTCACAGAAGCGATACGAAATTTGATAGAACGCAAAAGCCAACCTGACACAGAAATTTAATAACTTCGAATCATTTGAACTAAGAATTAAAAAATTTGAAATCATTTTTAAATAAAAAAATTTAACTTTCATCGAATTTTAAAATTTATTCACCTCTTAATTTGGTTCTTGTTTGAACCAAAACAAACAAAAAAATTGAAAATGCATGTTGAGATTTGTTCTTCGTTTTTTTAGAGACATAATTATTTATATATGTTTTCTACAATCAAATAATGGTAAATTTCAAATATTTATATTTTTTCAATCCTCAATTACAACTTTTTAATATGTGCACAGCTTACATTTACAATCATCCAAGCATTAAAAATAATAATAATACGATTTAAGCTAGTTCTTAGTTGCTTAAAGATCAAAAGTTGTTATTCACATTTTACGAAACCTCTGTGAATTATCCACCTTGCTCGGAATCTCTAACTTTTTGAATGCATAATTATGTATTATATTTGTCAGAAACTCTGAATTTTCAAAAGTATACACGAAAACAACTTTTTATTTAATTATTCACAACGATTATTTTCGTATTATTTTTTCAATAATATCATTTTTAGACCTGCACAGGTGAAAAAAATCGACAGCTGCATATAAAGAAGAACAAAGAAAAGAATATATCACTTTCCATGATACTTCTCCGTAATGTTTAACAGCAGTAAGACCTCCAAATTTCAGATTCATCGGATAGTATCTTCTGTTCTGGGTATGGATTTTAAAGTTTCAATTTTGAAACATTTATCAAAAGCATTTCTATGGGCCACCACAAAAAAAGGATTTCAACAAAGTTCATTAATTTTTTACCAAATAGTTGAATACTTAACTAAAAAAAGGTTTAAAAAATTAATTGTTAGCAACAAAAAAAAACAATTTTACACCATTTGAACTAAAACATAGAAGAAGAATGAAAAAATAGAATCTTTAACCGTGAAGATGAATTTGGAATAAATAAAATTAATTTTCTACCCTAAATGACGAATTTTCAACCAAATTGTTGACCTCTAAATTTAGAAAGATAAATTTTCTACAAAAGAGTTCATTTTCAATCAAATAGTTTAATTTTTCACCAAATTGTTAAAATTTTAAGTAAAAAATACTTGTTTTCAACAGAATGGTTAAATCCTTAGCCTTAGCCATAACTGATTAAATTTTAATCAGAGAGTTGAATTTTTATCCAAAAAAGAATCACATGATCACTTGAGTTTTCAACCAGAGAGATTTGAATTAAAATAAAAAATATTTTAAATCAACCAAAAATACGATGTTTCAACGGAATACTTGAATTTTCAATCAATGAAATAAACTTTCAACTAAAATGATGAATTTTAAAAAGAAAATAATGAATTTCCAACAAACGGGATCAAAATTCAATTGAACATTTGAATTTTTAACCAAAAACATGATTCTTAACCGACAATATGAATTTTCTACCAAGCAAGATCAAATTTTCAATGAAATACATGTGTTTTCAACCAAATAATCGAATTTTTAAATGAAAACATACATTTACCATCAAATAGTTGAATTTTTCTCTGAAAAAGATTCATTTTCAACCAAAGATGGAAAGGTTCAATTTCCAGTTAACAAAATTAACTTTTCAGGAAAAAAGAAACTAGTTTTCAATGAAATGCTTGTGTATTCACCAAACAAGATAATTTTCGAACGTGAAATATAATAATGGACTTTTCAACCAGAAAGAATGAGCTTTTACCCAACAATGGTTACATATTATTGTATTGAGTTCTACTAATCAGTTCGTATTTAAGCGAGGAAACAGGAAAAAAGAGATGATGAAGTTTTTTAAAAACTGTGGAGAAAGAGGAATTTCCTAAAAAAAAAGAAGAAAAGAGCGAAATAGCGGGCAAAGATTGTGAAGTCTAAAATATGAATGGTATTTTCCAACTCACTCGGGTACTATTAAAATGTACTTTTATAGGGGCATCTTTCGCCAAATTCACAAACTTTGTTGAAATTTATCATCATAAAATATACTACACTTTATCTAAGTTCGTAACGTTACATCTACTAACCCCACCCCCTTGCCAACCATATTGTTTGTCACTCCCCCCGCGTATTGGTATGTAATTTATGGACCGCCTCTTATTAATTGATTAGTTATAAATTGTTGAATTTTGAATAACTAAATTTCAAACAATTTAATCAATTTAATTTTGACAATTATCAAAGGATTACATGCGAAAATTTTTAATTGGAGACTTTTTCTTCAGTTTTAATTCACATAGATATGATGCAGCAAGGACATAATATCGTCAAACTTGCAAACATGCTACGTCACTTCAAAGTGGAAAAAAACAAGATTTCATTATCTACCACAAAGGGTTTCGTAGCGTATTAAGACGTTAAATGAGTGGTTCAAATCTCTTTGTTGGACCTTTTGCTGTGACAAATGTTGGCGCTCATGTCTTTATTGCGGTGTAAAATTTTTCGACAAGATTAAATTTTAAATGCGACGAACTTTAGAAACGCTTGCAAAACTAAATGCAACGCACAATTACGTGCATGACACACTTTAAAAAAACAAGATAAGAGTTATAAGACTCTCGACATATATAAAGTCGCTTTTTCAAGAGCAAATTCTTCTTTCCTGGTACCAGCATTCGATGAGTAGACTTTACAACTTATTCATCTCACCACTGGATCTCCAAGCGAACCAAGAAAGAAGTAAGAGTTTAAATTTAAAATTAAAAATGCATTTTTAATAATATTTTTCAATATTTTTTCAGAATTAGCCGGATTTTACAATGATCCAGCGACACCTGATAGCGATTATTCTCATCAGTGTCATTTCACGAGCAAGTAAGTTAAAAGTTTTAAAATACATTTTATAATTTTGTTGTAAAGAAACAAGAAATGTTGGTGTAATTCTTTCTTATTTGTGCTAATGAAATTTCCTAGAAAATATTAACGCACATAGATACAGATCAAAAAGATCATATGTTTAAGAAATAAACAATAAGCAGCAATAATTCCTTAGAAATCATCCAAATATCAAACGTTACAATTTATTAAATGGCTTCTTGCGATGAAGCTTTACAATATCTGTTTTTTTTGCAGATGCATTCAGTTATAATGATGCACAAAACTGGGGCGCAAAATATAAACAATGTAATGGAAGACATCAATCTCCTATAAAATTAGACCCAGCCGAAGAGATATATCCATCAATTGCTCAAAAACTGAAATTTACAAACTTCAATAAATTACCAACAAACGTGACCATAAAGAATACTGGTCATACTGGTATTCAACATTAACTATTTTAATATATGTATTTAATTCTGCTTTATTTTATTTTATACATTTTATTACGTTTTCCATAACACAGTGGAAGTAAAAGCTAATTGGTCTGGAAAACCTCCAACGGTGAGTGGTGGACCCCTTCATGGGGAATACGTATTTGAAAAAACCACTTTTCATTGGGACGAACATGGGGTAAGTGTTGCATAAGTTTTCAATTCTCTCTGAATTTCAATTAATGAAATTTCGCCTATCATATTAGTGTTATTTTATTTTTTGAATTAAAAAAAAAGAACCTAGTAGAAACGTTTATTTGATAAAACGCATTACTGTAGAATTTTCAACTTTATTGACATACTTTCGTACTATTGCAATCATGAAATTATAGAATATTGCTCTTTTATCAGCTAAAAATTCAGTTCATGAATCAATTAGTAATATTTTCAGTAATTGAAATTTAGTGAGTAATTAATGGCACCATCACTGAAGATCATAATAATGATACTAATATTTACTTTATCCGCACAAATAAAAATTAGACTGAGGGGTATAATGATGAAGATGAAGACTCTTATTTTGATAATCCAACTTAGTAAGTTAAAAATGCTCTTTTGTTATTTTCATTGTTGCTAGCACAGAAAAAACGTTGGATATTGAATTTATTATATTACTTTTTTTCAGTCCGCTAGATATGGAGATGCACATGTTTTTTTATAAAACAGATCTGAAATCATTCGAGAAAGCTCAAACAAAAAAGGGTGGTCTTGCAGTATTCAACATTGGGCTCAGGGTAAGAAGTGCATATTAATTTGTTCAAATACTTTATATCAATAAGTGGTTATTTATTATTTGCACGTAATACTTCACATATATTGTATTGAAAAAAATTAAAATGGAAAAATAAGGCGACGATTATCTAAGTTTGTCACACTTATTTTCACTTTCACTTTTTCGAATTTCATGCTAGCTGTTTTTCTCTAACTGTTGTGACGATTACGTTAGAAAAAGACTACCGACGTGAATTTTGAAGAAGTGGAAGTGAAAGTGAGAAAGTTACATAATCATAAGTTAGTTAGTTGGTTACATTTTTAAATTATTTATTCGCAGGACATATTCTCATTGTACGCTAAGCTGTCGCGCTTCGCGCATGTTTTCGTACAATTAATGTGTATATTTCAACTATATTTTTTCAAATATCATAAATATTGTAACTTAAATCGAAAACTGTGATTTAAACACCTGACGAAATACAGTCATAAATTAGAACTGAAATTGTTTTCCAATTTGTATTTGAAGAAGGTTTTCAAAGCACCTGCGGCTTTGACGATTACATTCCCATTGTTTTAAGACAACTCTACTATGATTAATTAATCTAGGAAGATTTTAACTTGTTTACAATTGAGAAATATCATTAAGATATTTTTCGATTCTGTTGAAATCTAGTGAAAATAACTATTAAAACTGACGGATTTCCTGAAAGCAAAAATTGAACATTTTTTGAAAATGATCTATCTTTTTGAATTTTGGCATAATATTTTTGAAAAATATTTTATGTCTACTTTGTTAATTTTTATCGAAATTAAAAATGCCATGGGAATAATTTGCAAGTCCTTATATCATGAAATAGAATCTTTGAAAATAATTTCTAAAATGCAAATATAACAAAGGACAAAAAAGTACAAAATTCATCCGATCAATAGGAAAAAGTTGTATATTCGTGTAATTTTTGCTGTCATGTATTATATTAATCTGGAGGTTCCTGTCAAAATGGTTTTAGTCCTTGTAATTCTTTGTGAAAATTTTTCACAAGGATTTGTCTTTACGAAAAATCCTATATCATTGACATAACCTTGAAATTTCAGACCGACTCTGGCAAGCCCGATCATTTCTTTGACAACCTGGAAAAAAATGTACATAAGGTGCAATCCCCAAAGTCGCCAGCAGCAGTGATACATCCGTTTCGCGTAGCAAGTATTCTAGGTGATCCTCATCAAGGGCCATCATTTATCTCTTACGACGGCTCTTTAGATTATCCACCTTGCTTCGAATCTGTGACTTGGTTCATATATGATTCTGAATTAGGCATTACCAAAAAACTGGTAAGAATCTATATTTCTTGCAAATATTTACCAAAACGAGTCAGAAATGTCATTTACTACTATTATTTTGTATTCGCATTTTTCCTTTCAGGTAAATGAATTCAGGAAAATAAAGTTGACCGATGGAGACAACTCGAATCTTAGACCCATCCAGGAGCAATTCTCAGGAGATAGTCAACCTAAGACCGTAGGTAGTTATATTGGGAAAGATGAGTAATTGTGGGTATCCAACTGCGCTTTGGAAAGGTTTTCTGCAGTTTTCCTTAACCTCGGCCAAACTTCCAAGCAAATTCGAGCGCTTATATTAAAATTCCGGCTGCAGACGGTAGGGGGGATATAGTATGGTTATGGGGGTTTTTATATGCAAATTTCTAACAGAAATGTTAATGTAAGTAATAAAATGAAATAAAGTCTTTGGTTGCATCAATAATTTTCTCTGTGAGTTATTTCAAGTATACACCCGCTAGTGCGCATCTAGATATACAAAAATTATTATTAACTGAATAGCTGATTCTGATAGTGCGTAATAGTTTTATTTGCCCGACAGCAGTAAGCCCTTAAAATTTTAGTTTGATCCGATAATATTTTCTCTTCTTTGTTCTTAAGTCAATAGTAATATAGAATTATAAATTTGAAAATAAGTTGTGCTCAAGTTAGGACTTCCTGCAAATATAATAGATATACATTGAAGAAATGATTATATTTCATTGAATGATTATTGCCAGCATTGATTATTAAAAAAAAATCGAATCATAAAATTTATAATTTATATTGTGACTTCTTGTCAGGAAACTTCAAAACTTATTTATCATTCCTTCTAGACGCATTCATTCATGAAGATCCATTAAAGAATCCATTAAACTTACCAGCTTTATCAAATTTCCAAAATCAATTACGTTAAATATTAAATATTAGTTATTTGAGTTTGAAAATTTCATATCAGAAATTCTCATACATTTCCTATAATGCAGTGAAACCAAAAACAGAATGTAATGAAAATATTTTTTTTTTACAATCACACGTTCTTCTAATGTCATTTTCAATGTCATATTTGTAATGTCGCTACCATCGGCAAAACGTTGGATCATAAAATTTCACATAATTATTTTGATTCAATACGCTAGATTTGAAAATGCAGTAGGTCGTTATTCATGTCAAATAATTTAACTTAAAGTATCAAATATTCGTCTGATATCAAATATGTCATGTGTTAAAAATTGAAGGCCTTATCTTATTTGAATAATTTTTATTCTACCGGCTTTAACATTAGACAATGTTCAAAAATGACATGAAAAAACTCTACAAATTTTAAAGGAGGTAGCCTTGAAAATTTAATAAGTTAGAATTTTAAGTCCAAAAAATGAGAATATCACCAAACGAGAATCCCTTTCGTATGTTTTAAATTGAATACCATGAATCTTAACAAATTAAATAGAAGAACGAAAAACAAAAATTCTTTTAATTTTTTCAGAAATGTAAAATATAAAATCAGAAGTCAGCTTCACATTGTGCAATTTCAATGGTTTGCATTGAAAGATTAGAAATTTAGAGACTTAAAAATAAATCTTTTCAAAATAACCTTTTATAACTCAACACTTTCAAACTTGAGGAGTCGAAATTGGACTATTTCAAAATAATGGAATCTAAAGTGGTGATTATTCTGATGAATGAACGGACAATTAATTGATAGATAATCGAATTTAGGAAATCAGAGCCAACAATGGATGAATGTTGAACAGAGCTGTTAATTTTCTACCTTCCAACCAGAGAGTTGAATTTTCAACCTACAGATATGCATTTTCAATCAAATGATTAAATTTTTAAATATCAAAGATTAAAATTAGACCTAAAAAAGTTACATTTTCAACCGAATAGTTGAATCCTTAAGTCTAAAAACGAATTATTTGCAAGCCAATTGAATTTTCGTCAAAAAAAGTTCATTTTCAACCAAAAACGATGACTTTTTCATAAAAAAATGACTTTTCAACAAAGTAGATGAATTCTCTACCAAATAGTTGAATTCTTCACTAAAAAAGGTTTTAAAAAATAAGTTTCTACAAAAAAAACAAATGTTTAACCATTTGAACAGAACCATAAAAGACCAATTTTTAAGAAAATATTTGAATTGTCAACAGTAACGATGAATTTTAAACAAATAACATCAATTTTCTTCCCAAAAAGACAAATTTTCAACAAAGTAGTTAAATTTACAACCAAAGACGTGAATTTTGAAAAAAATCAATTTCAAAGGAACTATGTAATTCAACTCTCGACCAAGTGGTTGAATTTTCAAACAAGAAAATATGAATTTTTAACCAAGCAATAAAATTTTCAATCAAAAAGATTATTTTTATATAAAAGAGTTAATTTTTAATCAAATAGAATATTTTTCTACCAAATTGTTGAATTCTCAAATAAGAAAAACTTTTTCTCTACAAAATAGTTGAATTTTTAACCCGGAAAGATGAATTCTTAATGAAAAGTGTAATATTTGATATTTCAACCAAGAAAGATTTTGATATAAATAAAAAATGATTAATTGAATTGAATTTGAATTCGAACAAAAATACAATTTTGAGCAAAATAATTACATTTTCGATCAAAGAGATGAACTTTCAACTGAAATAATTGAACTTAAAAAATAAATAATGAATTTTCAACAAAAAGAGTAAACATTCAACTGAATGTTTGAATTTTTAACTGAAACTATGTATTTTTAATCAAGAAGATTTCTTTTTCACCGAGCAAGATCAAATTGTCAATAAAATACTTGAGTTTTCAATCAATTAATTGAATTTTCAACTAAAAATACAAATTTGGAAACCAAGATGTTGAATTTTCACATAACAAAATTTAATTTCAAGTGTAGAAATTTTAATTCTAACAGTTTTCAAATTCGATTTGTTTAAGAAATTAGTGACCGAAAGATTTGAAGTTTGTACCCAGCATTTGTATTGAATGAAAAAATAATATAATATTTAATAATTAAAATTCCTTCAACCAACATAAATCATATTTTCGTATTGGGATTGTAAAGTGTGATATATAAATGTTATTTTCAAACTCATTAGATTACTATTGAATTGTATCGTTACAGGGGCATCTTTCGTGAAATTCGCAAACTTTGTTAAATAGGGGCGTCAAAAAAATTCTGAATCTCATATTTCGTGCTTAATTTTTTCATTCCTTTTGGGATGAAAATGGAAGCACGAAAAAGAAGAAAGTAATAAAAGTAAGATATTTAAGGATTTAAAGTTTTAATAGTAAATTCTGAAGGATGAAACCATTTTTGACTTGTGGGCATTAAAATCTATAATAATTAAACGACCCTTTTTAAAATCCATTAGAAGAATTTTCCATAGTTTCAATTTACATAGAATTGACCTCTCTTTTTGTTATTCAAATATTTAAACTTGTCATTCATATTTCACGAAGGCTATCTAGATTATCTACCTTGCTCGGAATCTTTGATTTGGATAATATGTGATTATGCAGTCTATATGTCAGAAACCCTAGTTAAAATCTATATTTCTTGAAAGCATGCACAAAAATGAGATTCACTTTATTATTTACTATAATTATTTTTGCATAATTTTGTATTAGTTTTCTATAATATTAATGGTAGACCTTTCCAGATCTAAAGTCATCCTCAGCCTAAGATGCGAAAAGAACAAAGAGAAAAATAATATAATTGAAAATATTTTCACATGATCATTAAACATTAAGAAAAAAGTTCCTGATCATTTTCTGGGTTTCTTCTGGTTTGCACAAATATTTTCCGGTCATCTCACTCAATCTGAATTAGAACAATTCAACTTATCACTAATTTTGAACATTATTAAAATTATAAAAAACCTTTAGTTTGTAAATGACGCAGCTCGAAAGTTATATTATGTAACATGTAAACAGGCTATGTCACCTCAAAATAAAAGAGCGGCATTATTTACACACTCACTCTACTTCACTTTTGTTTATTCAGGTATAAAAAATAATTCCACTGAAGAATGACGAAATCCGAATAAGCACAACAGCACACATGACAAAGAACTCCTCTGATTTCAAATCATCTAAACTAAAATTTGAAACATTTTAAATTTGTGAATTCTAAACTAAAAAAACAATGTTTAATTTATCACATATAAGCCATATCTCACTTGGATACATTTTATTCTACAGTGTTCTATAGTGAATTTCAAGTTTTTACAATTTTATAATATTAACTGTCCCAATAATAGCACACTTTAACATTTTTCATGTTTCGAATTGAGAGATTAAAAGTTAAGAGACTTACAATAAAATATTATACAATTCATAAGCCTTCGAAACTAAACAATTTAAAACTCGAGTACTGGAAAATCAGGCTTCTTAAGAATCATGAATTCTAAACTTTTGGACTGGAATCATATATAAAACATACGAATTATGAGCAGGTACACTAGAGTGTTTCGACAAAAAAAAAATTATCAGGTCTTCTTTTTTGCTGATGCGTAGGAGATAATTCATGTCTAATAGACCCATGTTTTTAACAAAAACAATTATTTTAAGGACAACATAATAAAAACAGAATCATTCTCTTATGAAGACTTTCGGAATGAAAATTGGTGAATTTCAAAGGTTATTAATAATATTATCTAAGCATCAAAAATAGTAATTTCTCATTGAAAAATGTACTAAGTATAACTAGTTTTGTTTCGCAAAAATATTTACTGCTGATCTGCTAAATTTGAATTAGAAAAATTTTAGCTAATCACTCATTTTTAACTTTATTAAAACAATAACAAGCCTTATTGTATTCATGACGCAAGCCAAAGGTAATATTGTGAAACTCGTGAATAGGTGACGTCACCTCAAAATGAAAAAAATAAAATTATTCACACTCTAAATCTATTTCACATCAGTTTATTGATATAACAAATAATTTCTCAGAAACGATACGAAATGTGATGAAACGCAAAAGCCAACCAGACACCGAAATTTTATAATTTCTAATCATCTCAACTGAAAATTAAATATTAAAAATTTGAAATAAAAAAGGAACTTCATTCAATTTGAATGAGTTTCATCATGCAATGCCTGAAATAAGGCACTCTGTTTTGAAATCACATATTCAAAATTGATAATTAATTAAAGATAGAACTACTACAATTAATATATTAGAAGTTGTTGAATTTTATATGACTTTTATTCTAAAATAAGTACACGGCCTTTCTAAAAGGGTATAAGGGTTGCATCCATAATTCGTTTTTTTTTTTCAAATTATTTTAAGCACAGACACGCTATTGCATATCGAATTATGAATAAAATTATCATCAGCCGAGTAGCTGATTCTGATAGTGGGTTAATTGTTGTATTTGCCCAACAGCAGTAAGCTCTTAAAATCTTAGTTTCATCATAAATAATATCGTTTGTTCTACGTATGTATTTTGAAATTAAAATTTTTGAACATTTATGAAAAGCATTCCCATGGGCCGAAGAATTATGTTGAATTTTTGTAGGTACAGCTTTTATTAGGTGAATAATAATATAGAATTATGTTGAAAATCAATTATGTTCAAGTTACGTTTTTTTTTAAATGTGTAGAAAAACCATTCTTGGATCGTGTTAACTGCACATTTTTGTAAGTATTCAGACATTTTGACGTAATTCGTAATTTGTAATGCATTATGAAGAAAAATTATAAAATGAATAGATATACCTTGAAGGAATTATAATATTTGATTAAATCATCATTGTCAGCATTAATTATTTGAAACAATCGCAAATCATAACATTTACAGTTAATATAGTGGCTTCTTGTCATAAAGCTTCAAAATTTATTTATTTTCTTCTGCAGATGCATTCAGACAGAAGAGGTTAAAAACTGGCAAACAATTACCATAACGAATACTGATCTCACTAATATAAAATATTAATCACTTTAATTTATAAATTGGATTTTGCTTCAGTTTATATCATAAATTCGTTTACATTTTCTATAATGCAGTAAAATTCAAACCTGAATGGTCTGGAGTACCGCCAAATATTGCGGGTGGATCCTTTCATGCGAATTACGTATTTGAAAAAAGCCATTTTTCATTGTAGCTAAAAAACTAACGATGCCCCAAACTTTCTGTATACTTGTAGCTACCATTAATAACGACAATTATCATCATGATAGTGCTTTTTTTTAATCACAAAAAATATTTTCAGTGTCGTTTTTGATGTCATATTTTTAATGTCGCTAACATGGAGAAAAAGTTTAATATTAAATTTTCACGCAAGCACCTCCATTTGAAAGCCTAGCAATGGAGATGCAATAAGTCGTTATTTAATTTCTAAAGGAAAATCTACACAAAATTGTACTCAAAATTCAAAACCAAAGTTATCTTTACCAAAACAGCATCTCTTCTGATATCAAAAAATCTAAACTAAAAATAAAAAATAAATCATAACATCAGTTTTAAAGTCAAAATAATAATGGTTTATGAATTAAAAATTAAAGGCCTTATCTAATTTGTATAAGATTCATTCTACCATCATTCTACCTCATGGTCTTGAAGACATATTGAAGACATTCAAGACAAAGTCAAGACCAAATATTTTCACCCGGGATATTAAGTCGTTAATAAAGTGATTCAAATTTTTTTGTTGGCCTTTCTCTGTGACAAATTTTGGCCCTGGAAAACTTGGGCATTTGTGTTCTTCTGCAGACAAGCTTGTGTACTCGAAAATTTTACTTTTTTTCAGAATTATGCATTTTTCAAGAAATCATTTTTTCAAAACCTATAGAATGAAACCAAATATATTCTTCTATACAGTGTTCGCTAATCAAACGTTATTAAAATTTAGATAGGTATACTATTGAAATCTGCAATTAAAATTTTTGGGAAGTTTAAAGAACCTACATTTACAAACGCTTTCAATGTGAAACTATTTACGCATTAAAAATAGTTAATTTTCATTGCGAAATTTACGAAGTAAAAAGAGTCTTTCATCAAGAATGTGAAGGATAACGTGAAGGATAGTTTTTCTTTCGTGGGGCAGGGAGGTGAGGTGGGGATCCCCCACTCAAAAATCCAGTGGCATTCACTGATGAAATTAATAAATTTAAAGAGCGACGAATTAAAAAAACGTATGTAAAACTTAATTCACGACACAATCACGTATATAATAAGCTTTGATCAAACAAGATAAGAATCTTTATCTATATAAAGTCGTTTTTTCCGCAGCCAATTCTTATTTCCTGATACAAGCGTTCGATTAGTAGACTTTACAAATTATTCATCTGACCGCTGGATCTTCAAGCGAATCAAGAAAGAAGTAAGAGTTCAAATTTAAATCTGAAAATACATTTGTAATCATTTTTCTATATGATTTCAGAATATGCAGATTTTTAAAATGATCCAGCGACACCTGATAGCGACTATTCTTTTCAGTGTCATTCTACAAGCGAGTAAGTTATATTTTGAAAAAGTTTTTAAATACATTTTATAATTTTACGTAATGACTCCTTGCGATAAAACTTTACAATATTTGTTTGTTTTCTGCAGGTGCATTCAGTTATAAAGATGCAAAAAACTGGGGCAAAAAATATCCACAATGTAACGGAAAACATCAATCTCCCATAATTTTGAGGTCAAAGGGCATGACGTTTCCAAGCATTGATAAAGGACTAAAACTCACAAACTTTAATAAATTGCCAACAAAAATGACCATGAAGAATACTGGTCACACTGGTATTAAATAATAATTATTTTTATTTATGAAATTAACTCTGCTTTCTTTACTTTATACATTTTTTTACTTTGCATATAATACAGTGGAAGTAAACGCTGATTGGTCTGGAGAACCTCCAAAGATTAGTGGCGGACTTCTTCATGGGAATTACGTGCTTGAAAAAATTACTTTCCATTGGGCCCAAAAAGCGGTATGTGTTCCATCAGTTTTTAATACTCTCTAAATTTAAATTTATAAAATTTTGCTATTTCTGATAGTCTCATTTTACTATTTGTATTTAAAGGAAGCGAATAGGAACGTTTATTGATAAAACGCAGTATTGTAGTATTTTCAACTCTATTGATACCATGAGAATTGTTTAATGGCCGAAATTGCCAAAGAATTAGTAAATATTTTCACTTAATGACTTTCATAATTGAAATAAATTTGAAATTTTGTGTTATTCCATTCGTGAAATATTAAAGTATTACTCCTTTATCAGTCAAAAATTCGGTTTATAAATGAATTAGTAAGATTGTCAGTAATTCAAATTTAGTGAGTAATTTATGAAACCATTAAGGAGCGTCATAATAATAATAATGTCAATTTTTTGTTTGAACCCATGAATAAAAAGTGGACTGTTGGACTGAATAAGAATGATCCTTAGTAAGTTAGAAGTGCTTTTTTGATATTTTTATGGACGCTAGCATGGACAAAACGTTCGATATTACATTCAATATATTTATTTTTGTTTAGTATGATAGATATGGAGATACACTTGTTCTTTTATAGAACAGATTTGGAATCATTTGAGAAAGCTCAATCACAAAAGGAAGGTCTTGCAGCATTTAGAGTATGGCTCAAGGTAAGAAGTCCACATAAATTAGTTGGAATACTTTTTTGTAATAAGTGGTTGTTTTTTTTTGTACGAAATACTACACAAATATTGAATTGGAAAAGCTTGAAATGAGAAGATGAGAGGGTAATTATGTAATTTTTTCACACTTAATTCCACGTTTACTTTTACGAATTTCACGTTGGTTTTTTTTTCAAACTTGTGTGACCATTAAATTTAAGAAAAGACTACCGACGTGGATTTCGGAAAAGTGGAAGTTAATGTGAAAATGTTATATGATCATAAGTTAGTTAAATATTTTAATTTATTATCTTTAGGGCCACCATAGCCCTAAAAATGAGGTGGAAGAAAGAAAAAAATCTCATTGATTTGAATAAACTTGGAGTGAATCTGAAGAAATTTAAGGGAAATGAAAAGATTTTTATGAAACGCATCAAAATTCAAGCCGAATTAAAAAAAAATAGTTAATTGAGAACAATTGAAAGATATAGAATAATTTATTAAGTTTCAAATTATTTTATAAAAATTCAAGTGAATTTCGAAGAATTTAAAAGAATTAAATAAATTCTTAATAAATTATTAAGAATTCACGGTAAATTCCAAAGGAATTGGTTGCGAGTAATGACAACCCGCGGCAAGTTGCAAAGCGGCAATTCTAACTCGGAAATACTACATTATATAATAAGAACATAATATAATATTCAAGATTTTTTTAAATTCCTTCAAATTATTGAACTCAATAGGAAATTCCTTGAAATCTTATAAACAATCTAAAATCTCTGAAATACTTCCAAATATTTTGTAATACCTTGAAAAATTGGAAATCCTAATATCTTGGAAAATTTATTAAATTGTAGAAATTTGTACTTTACTGTAATTTTTTTATTGTTCTGCAAGAATATACAAGAAATACTTTGCTATTTGTATTCAATTATATTTTTTATATTGAATTTTGTACATTTTTGTTTGAGTTTAAGCAAAAAATTACAGGTGCCGAAATGTTGTACTTTCTTAAAACAATGTTTTCTACCAGGAAATTAGAAACTGGTTTGACGTCATGAAGACACTTTCAGTTTTACGTAAATTATTGTAGAAAATTATGAATCTTCACTACACAATACAATGTTTTTCAAAAGCTAAAATATTTAAAAACTGTACTAAAAAAGTTTTTCGTCTTTTGTTCGAAAGATTTTTTCTGTTTTTTTTCCTATATTGTTGTACTTTATTGTAGTTTTATGTTCCTACCAGAATTTACAAAAAAGTACATATACAAGAATTGACAACTACAAGATTCTATGAGAATTTACATGTTTTAGAACCAAAAGGTTGTTCTTTTTTGACATAGGATGCCACTTGTGTTGAAAAACATTTCTTCAACGTTTGAACATAGACGCTTTCTTTGTAACAGATGTCATTCACACATCTTAACTTAGAATTATCTCATCGTGATATTTTAAATATTTGCATCCTAGGTCAAAGAGAACAACTTTTTGGGTGCAAAACCTTCAAATTCCTACAGATGCTTCTAGTTGCACTGTTTTATAAACTCTTGTAGAAAATTAAAACTCCATTTAAATATAACAATATGCACAAGCCTATGTTATAGACACGTCCTTGAAATTTTAGATCGGACATGACGATCCCGATGAACATGTGTTTGACATCCTGAAACAAAATTTACATAATGTTCAATCCCCAAATTCAGCAGCAGAGATACCCCCGAATCTCTTATTATCAAGTATTCTAGGTGAAACAGTGCCACCATTTGACTTTTACGAAGGCTCTTTAGATTATCCACCTTGCTTCGAATCTGTGACTTGGTTCCAATATGGACCTGTTTTCCCTATTAACAAGAACCTGGTAAGAATCTATATTTTTTTGAAATTATGTATGAAAATAATTTCGAAATTTGATATACTAGTGTTATTTTGTATTCGCATTTTTTCTTTCAGGTAGATGAATTTAGGAAAATAAAGTTGACCGATGGAGACAAGTCGAATCTTAGACCTCCCCAGAAGCGAAACGATCGTCAACCTAAGACCACATCTAGTTATTATGGGAAAGATAAGTAATTTTCCGTAACCAGCTCTGCTTGGGAAAGGTTTTTTGCAGTTTTCCTTGCCCTTGGCCAAACATCCAAGCAAATGCGAGCGCCTCTGATAAAAATCCGGCTGCAAACGGTGGAGGGTAGATAGTATGTTTATGGGGGTTTTCATGTGCGAATTTCTAAAAAGAATGTTAATGTAAATAATGAAATAAAATAAAGTCTTTGGTTGCATCAGTGATTTCTTTCTTTAAGTTATTTCAAGTAGACACCTGCTGGTGCACATCTAGGTATAAATTATTACCAACCGAGTAACTGATTCTGAAAGTGGGTAATAGTTTTATTTGCCCAAATTTTCCAAAAAACAATTACCATAAAAAATACTGATCTCGAAAATATTAAATAATAATAATTATTAGTATCTCTAAAGATTGCCAGTGGATCCTTTCATGCGAATGAATTATTTGAAAAAGCTATTTTTCGTTAGAGATTGAAGACTTTAGGTGTCCCAAATATTCTGAATACTTGTAGATACCACTTGTAATGATATTAATAATAATTATAATGTCTTTGTTTAATTATAAATATTTTATGTGGTTTTGAATTTCATATTTGTAATGTCGCAAATATCGACAAATCATTAAATATGATATTTGCACATAATTATTTTTGTTCAATGAGCCAGCTTTGGAGATGCACCTGGCTTTTGGCGTGTGATGTTTGGCTCAGCGAGAAGTGAAAATTTAGTAGCACCAATATTATCATTTAATAAGTCGTTATTTCGTTTTTGTTGCAAAATCTACATAAAAATTTCACTAAAGATTTAAAACCGAATTTGTATTTACCAAAACGCAAGTCTTCTGATATCAAATAATCTAAGCTAAAAATTAAAATAAAATTGTAAGTTTATTAACTTCAAAGACAAAATAATAATGTACTATGTTTTTAAAAATGTCGGCTTCATCTAATTTGAATACGTACTATTTTATTGGCTTTACCATTAGACAATATTTCAAAATCAAATCAGCAAATTGTACAAATGTAAAAAAAGTAGCTTTCAAAATTAAATAAGCTGGAATTTTTAACCTGAAAAATTAGAAAATCATCAAACGAGAATTAATTTCGTTTTTTTTTCAAATTGAAAACCTAAAAAAATTTAATAGTTTTGTTTAGAAGCTGTCAATCTCAAAAAATGTAATAGAAGATCGAAAAGAAGAGCTCTTAACATTTTCTCAGAAATGTAAAATATCAAATCAGAAGTCAGCTTTACATTGTGCAATTTTATATTGGAAACCTGTAAAATTAAAAAATATGATATTAAATGAAAGTAAAAATTCAATAATTCTGAAAGAATAATAATAGCACTGCACATGTAGAAAATTGTAATGGTTTCAATTAAAAGAATTAAAATTTAGAGACTTGAAGCTAAATATTTTTACATTTATCAGCTTTCATAACTCGACACTATCAAACCTGAGGATTCGAAATTAGATTATTTAAAAATTATGCATTCTAGAGTGACGATTAATCTGATAATAATTAATCTGACAATTAATTGATGAGGCTTTTACTATAAAAATGAGTTTTTCAATAAAATAGAGTCATTCTCTACCAAATAGTTGAATTGTCAACTGAAAAAGGTTTAAAAAATTAATTTTCAACTTCAACCGTAAAGATGAATTTTTAACAAATGACATTAATTTTCTACCCAAAAAGACGAATTTTCAACAAAGTATATGAATTTTGTTTTCTGCCAAAAAAGATGTAAACAAAACAAACAAAAAAATAGAATAGTTACTTTTTCAGTTTAGAACAATTGATTCTCAACCCGAAAAATATAATTTTTCAACCAAATGGTTGAGTTTTCAACCAGAGAGATAAATCGTCAACTGAAGTGATGAACCTTCAACAAAAAATGAACTTTTAACAAGAATTTCAACTTTCAATCAAGTAATTGAATATTGAACCAAAAAATATAAGTTCTGAACAAAAAATATAATAGTTGATATTTCAACGAAGAAAGATTTTGATTTAAAAAAATTTTCCAATTGAACCAAAAATATTATTTTTTCAACAAAATAGTTCAGCTTTCCACCGAAGAGATGAACTTTCAACTGAAACGATGAATCTTAAAAACAAATAATGAATTTTCAACAAAAGGCATGAAAATTTAAGTAAGTAGTTGAATTCTCAACCAAAATCATGAATTTTCAACCAAGAAGATTAATTTTCTACAAAGCAAATTTGTATTCCACTTAGTTGGATATCTTTAATGCACTTATAAATTATTATTATATTATTATATATTATATATGGCCAACAGCCATACCACGCTGAAAAAACCAGTTCTCGTCAGATAACTGAAGTTAAGCAGCGTTTGGCGCGGTTAGCACTTGGATGGGTGACCATTCGAGAAAACTGAGTGCTGTTGGCACATCGTGGGTGTGGTGAGCCCACACTTGTAGTTATTTACTACAAGTTATCAACCTAGAAACACTACCCGAATCGGGTAGTGTCACGCCTACCCCGAAAGGGAAATGGCTTAATGGTATACATACATATTATTTGTTTGGAGGACATAAAAATCATTTAAATTCATTAGATACCTTTCAGTAAGTGAAATAGATTAGTGAGGCTTTTTTTTACAAAAATTATAACAAATACTTTTAACAAAGACTCATGAATAAAAATGCTCGTTCTCATTAGATGCATCTTTTTATTCTGTATAATTTGGAATTATGATCTGCCGTTCTCGACAAAAATTGATTTCTCGGTTTGAACAGACAAGTTCGCGATGAGCTTCTCTAAATATTATCCGATTTATTAATGCATGGACGTGGTTAATTTTCAACCCAATACGAGTAAAAAAATTGAAAATGCAAGTTGAAATTTGGATCCACCTTTTTTGAGCACCCCACATCCAGAACGGTATCAATGATTTGGAATCGTTTCATAAATGCTTCTGTTTTCATTTTGTTATGCAATCTGGAGAATTTAGCAGTCTCTACACATTTTTGAAGATGTGTCGGGGAGAATTCATTTATAATGTAACCCTATATTCAACAAACAATTATTGTAATAGTCGGACAATACCAGAAGAAGTATCAACTCCTTTGGATGAAAATTTGATTTTTTTTTTAATTTTCCTGCAGCTTCAAGAGTTTGTGGGTGGGGAAAACGCAGTTGTCTGATAAGAAGATTGATTCAAATTTTTACTTTTTTATTCTTGGGACGATTACAGACAGCCTTTTCATTTGAATTTTAACTAATTGGAAAAAAATTTCTGATTTAAACTATGTTAAAAACAGAAAACTGGAATATATATATATATATATATATATATATATATATATATGTATGTATATATAAGATGAACGCTTTCATCTAGCATTGTTCATTTTTGAATAAATAATATTGCTGACTGCTAAATTCTGTCTATTCAAGATAATTAATTTTTTAAAGAAATTCAATTAAAAATATATCAAAAATTGAGGCATTCATTGGAAATTATACTTTAAACAGTACGATTGAAGTATGGATTCGTTCAGTTTTTAGTGATAAAATTTGAAACTATTTGATTTCTGACGTTTTTAACTTTAAAATATTCAACCATGAAGCGCTAAAATTAAAATGGTGGAATTCTGAAATATTTTTTTTTATCAAAAAGTAAAGAAAAATACGAAGATGTCGTACAAACTAAGGCCTAAAATGTAAAATAAGAAAGCATAGATGAGTCTATGGTATTTTAAATTAATTTGTGTATGCGCATATAACGCGATTGTGTAAAAGTATCTACTATATAAAATTATCAAAAGGAAATATTGTGAAACAAACACGCTGTTGATCAAAATGGGGAAAATACGAATTACCATCATTGCGTGTTCACTTATTAATGGGTTTTTAAATAGGCAAAGTTTCTTCCTCAAATTATTGTTAAATTCGAAAAATTTAGGAATAACCCGATTTTTTAATTTTTCAATCAAAGGCTTTTCTAAGGAAGTTTATTTTTTACTTATATCAAAAATCATGAGTTCATAAAATTTCTAAATCCTAAATGTAAGTCGACATAAATCCGTTTTTTGAAACAAAAATAACTTTATAGAGTGCATTTTAATTATTTACTTTCATCTTCTTTGAAATACGTAATCACAGCTGGACCTTACCTGAAACAGAAAAAAAACATGTAATTAATAAATATTCATTGTATGTATGTATGTATATTTAATCTCTCCCTTTTACGGGTTTGAGGGCCTCCGCTCCCTGTACATATATTTACATTTCCTCCTTAACCTAACTTAATCGCTACTTATATTCTAATGTTTCGCCTTACTTAAATAACAATAATATTATAACTATTGGTTCTTAAACTTCTACAAATGAGCGATCTTTCAGGGCTTCCGTTTTCTCTTACCATCAAATACATTTTTACCGATTTAAAAATGTAAAATGTTTGCTAGTTACTTTCCTTTAGACAGGATCACCCGTTTGGCTCTGCCCTGCTCCCTTGCTTTCTCTCACTTCTTCCAGTTTTTTCATCCACGTCACTCCCTGTCCATTACCATCCAAAATCCATCTTACACACTCATCCACACTCAACTGTCCATCTTCCTCTCCTGTACACCTCTCTAACACATGTGCCCATGACTCCATTTCGTATCCACATACTCTGCACAGATTGTCCTCTTCATCCATCCAATATCTACAGGATCTCACTCCTTCTCCCATTCTAAACCGTACCACTCTATTCCATTTGTCTTCCTTTTTTATTTTTTGCAAATATTCTGGTTCCGCTAACCCTTTGACCATCATATACCATCTATTGTACTTCGAATCCATAATCTTTATCCATCTCTCTTCTCCTTGTTTTACTAATAGCTCTAACTCTATGTTCTCCCACTCCAGTACCCCTTCTTGTATATCACAAGCCCTCCTCATTTTTTTCCTTTCTTCCTCCCATTTCGAATTTCCCAAATTGCCTCTCGTCTCCTTATTCCGAACTTCGTCCAAGCACACTTGTGCTATTCTGCTCCCTTCTCCCCTTTTCAGCTTCTCTTCAAACTTCCAGGCTCTCTTAATTTGTCTAGTTACCATTTTTTCGCTTCCTATTTCTTCCCTTAACATGTACCCTGGGCAACTCCCACTAACCCCCATTACCCATCTCAGAAATCTCTCATGCATGCTTTCCACTTTCCTATATTCCTTCCATCCCCAGACCTCCACTCCATAACACAACACCGCCCAAACCAACGCATCAAACATCCAAACCCTCAATCTCCAATCGTCATTGAACCTTCTCTTTCCTATACCCCATACTTGGCCCATTACTTTACTCGCACATTCGATTCTTTTCCTCACCTGTACCTCATTTCCCCCTCCTGCCTCAAACCAAAAACCTAAGTAACAGAACTCCTCCACACTTTCCACTGTTTGTCCGTTCATCTTCCAAACGTAACCTATTTTCGACTTTCTATTTCTGAAGCACATCACCTTGGTCTTCCCTACGTTCACCGTCAGTTCTTTTGTTCCCACATACTCTTCGAAAATTCTTATCATTAGGTTCATCCCCATCTCATCATCTGCTAATAGAACTACGTCGTCCGCGTATGCTAGAGAATATAGTTTGCTATTACCCAAAATCGTCCCCCCTTTCCCTTTCTCCTTTAGCTTCTCCTCTAAATCTGCCAGCAGCATATTAAATAGTAGCGGACTCAACGGGCACCCTTGCCTTAGACCTCTTCCTGTCCAGAAAACCTCCCCCTTTTTCCCCCCTATCTTCACCCTAATCCTGGTTTCAGTAAAAATTTCCTTTATCCTCTCCACCAACCCTTCTTCTATTCCCCTCTCTTTCATTGCCTGCCATAGCACTTTTCTATTCACTGAGTCAAAAGCTGCTTTAAAATCTACGAACAAGGCGACTAATTTCCCTCTTTTTCTCCCTAAGTTTCTGTTAACCAAGTAGTTGAGTACGTAAATGTTATCTATTGTCCCCATCCCTTTTCCAAATCCCGTCTGATTGTGTGGAATACTTTGTTTCTCTTCTATCTGATTCTCTAACCTTTTTCTTAGTATTTCTGCGTATATTTTATAACCCACTGGCATGAGAGTGATCCCTCTGTACTCTTCTACCTTCTTACCCTCCCCTTTCTTGACAAGCGGTACCACCAGCCCTGTCATCCACTCCTCCGGCCACCCTTCTCCTTTCCAGACCTTGTTGCAGATCTTCCACATCCCTTCTCTAATCCCTTCTCCTCCATACTTTATTGCTTCGTTCTCCATACCATCCTCCCCTGTAGCCTTGTTTCTTTTCAGTCTATCTATCGCCTGATCCACTTCTTCTCTTGTTATTTCGTTCCCTTCCTCCATTTCTCCCTGGACTATCCTTCTATTTTCCCCTTTCATCCTATTTTGTTCTCCCCCTAACAGACCCTTAAAATAATCCGTCCACTCGCCCATTTCTATTTCTTCATTCACGCCCTTCCTTCCTCCTCTTTCCCTATTTATCACATCCCAGACCCTACCTTCTTTGATCGCTTTTTCTACTTCTTCCTTGTATTTCTCCTTTCCCTTTTGCTTTTTCCTTTCCAGCATCCTTTCATGTTCTCTTTTTCTCCTGTTCCTTTCTCCCCCTCTTTCCTTTCTCCCTCTGCCGCGCTTATGGACGCCACCTTTCAGTGTAGCTATTACTGGGAAGTGCTCAGACCCTATCTCATTCCCCACATTCATACTGCCTATCATATTCCTTATTCTTTCTTCCGCCAGGATGTAGTCTATTACTGTTTCTCCCTTACCTATAAATGTGATCTCTCCTTTTTCATCTCCTTTCATGTTGCCATTACAAATAAACCATCCTGTTTCTCCTATTACGTCTAGTAACCTCCTCCCCTGCCGGTCTATCTCTCTATGTTTGGGGCTCCTTATGTAGGTTTCCTTTTCTTCATCCCAAGTCCCTCCCCCTTGCTCGCCAGTCCAGGCATTCAAGTCACCTCCTATCAAAACCAACTCTTCCTTCTTTTCCTCCATCCATCTCCTTATTACTCTCCAACCTTCCTCTTGCCCTCTTCTTCTATATAAACAAACCAACGCTATTTTGACTTTTCCAATTATTATCCTTCTTACCATTGTACCATCCTTTTCCTCCCTGTCCTCCTCTATTCTCCCTTTTATTGACAATTATTTTCTCACCCCTGAGACCATGCCGCCCATTCCTCTACCTTTAACGTGTTCCTTTCTTGCTTCTTGCATTGTCCACACATAACCTTTAGGTAACCTCCTTTTCATCCCCTTCCAATCCTTCTCATCGACCCAGGTTTCACTCATCATAATCACATCCCACTTTTCTAACTCCCGCAAAAAACCTTCATTCTTGTTCTTCAAGCCTGAAACATTCCAGAAAGCTATTTTCACGTTTTTCTCTTCACTTCCCTCACCTATCCTTCTCACTTTTCTTCCGCCTTGCTTTTTGGAAACCCCTCTGTTTGATCTCTAACCTATTTTGCATCTTCCTTTTTTCTACCTTTCTCAACTTTTTTTCCCTTTTCCCTCATTTCTTCTAATTCCTCGTCCCAAAACCATTCCTCCCCATTTATCCATAATCTGTCTCTCCCTATCCATACCATGCGCCCCTTTTTCCTCTCAACCCATGCCCTCTGCTCTATCTGCCATCTCCTTTTCCTCTCCCTCCAAGTCAAATCCTCTTCAATTCTTTCCCTTCTTCCTTTCAATAATTTTTTGTTCTCCATAATTTTCTTTTTTTCGTCCTCACTCCCTACTTTTACTATAAACATTCCTTCTTTTCCATCCTTCGTCCCACCTATTCTCTTAACTCCTTCTACCCTTACCTGAACTCCAATATCTCTCAAAAGATTTTTGATTTCCACTTCCCCTTTTTCACTCTCTACTGTCAATCCCTTAACTACTATGTTATTTTTTCTCTTTGTCCTTTCTTCCCCTTCCAATCTCCTTTCAATGTCACTTAGTCTCTTCTTTAATCTTTCATTCTCATTTTGCACGTTCCTACTACTCCCTTCTCCTATTTCCGCACCCTCTGTTTCTTTCCCCATATGCTCATTCCTCATTTGTAAGTTGTTTACCCTTTCTTCCAACTGTTTTATCTGACTATTTCTCTTTTCGTCATCCTCTTTCTGTCTATTCTCTATACTCTCTAATTTACCCCATACCTTGTCCTTCTCTTCTTTCCAGAGTTTATCCCACTCTTCCCACTTTTCTCTTACTTTTATCACTTCCCCTCTTACGTCTTTCCCCTGCCTATTCATATCCCTATTCATATCATCCAGTCTCTTCCTTGTTTCCTCTCTGAACCCTTTTATGAGAGCCTCTAATTTTTCAAAAATTCCTCCGTCCCCCCTATCTCTTTCTGGTGTTTTCCGTTTAGTGAGTTTAGTCCTAACCTTCTTGCTTTCCTTGTCCCTTTCTACATCGTCCCCTTCCTCTCTTTTTCTTTTTTCTTCCCCTTCACTACTGGTCGCGCTCACTTTTTTTCGCCATTCGTCCAAACTCCTATTCGAACCCGCGCTGCCTAGCTTGTTAAGGCGCTGTAGGTTAGAGGGCCTCCCGCGTTGATGGCCCGTACCTGAATCCCTTCGCTCTGGCGTCGAAACCCTGGTCAGCGTTTCTAACGTCTCTTCACAGCTACTGTCAATATCCCCCTTCTCCCCACTAACCGCGCTCTTAACCACCTCACCTCTTGTTTCATCACTTACCTGCCCTCTGGCGCCCGATTGTGGGCTTCGTACCGTCGGCATCCTAGTATCCTACCTTACCCAGTATTCCGCGAAGTTTCCCGCTCTTTACTCGCCTACCCCTTACCCCGCAACTAGTTTTCTACTCCTAACCTCAAAACTCACGCGCTCCAATTTCCCTTTCTCACAATTTACTTTCACACTTTACACCCTTGCCTTCACTCACCCTTCTTCCTTTACCCCTGATCTCCTCACTCACTGCCCTTTCTGTATCCACACACGCTGATTCCCTTCACCAAAGCCAAAAAACCAACACTTGACACAAAAGAGTTCTCTCACGATCGGTACCGAAAACGGAAGCCAATAAATATTCATTGAAATGATTTTAAAAAATTTTTAAACAGTACAATAATTTTTTTATTAACTAGAACAAGCAAACATAACTTTCCTAAGATTTTTGAGCAAAATCAAAAAAAGTTTTGAAAATTTTAGATATGTGAAAAAAGAATCTAGAAAATTTAGAAGAAATATATTTCACTTGGTTGGATTTTTACGTATTTTGGGAAGAGTTAGAATTAATTTTAAAGATCGTCAGGATTTCTAGAAGCTCAAGAGAAATAAGAAATTGTTTCATAAATTTGAGGAAATACTTCGAATTTCTTCAAAACTTCTGACATTCCCAAATATCTATTGAGAATTTTTCAAAAACTTTCCTAAATATTGTCTTCAAATTGAATTTTCAAATTAAAAAATAATTCAAGTTTTTCCAGGAATCAAAAGACAAATCTTCCTATTATCTCGAAACCTTTCGAAATTCTTTGAAAACTTCTATATTTTTTGAAATCCTTTCAAATTTCAAATTATTTTTTTAATTTTCGCAAAAAATTCTAAATATTTTTATTAAGATGATTAAAATTTTCCGAAAAATTTATAAAATTCTTTGAAATTGAAAAAATTAAAATATGTGAAAGCCATTTGAAATGTTCTCTTTAAATCATTTTATAAAAATTAAAAAAAAACCATCACAAAAAAAAAACTTACACAAAAATAAGTTCTTATATTATTATTTACTACATTATTTTTGTATTATTATTTTTTTTTAAATATTAATGTTAGACCTGTACAGGTGTTGAGAAATCGTTGGCCGCATATGAAAAAGAATATAGAAAAGAATAACTATTTCAACATATTTCAAGATGACCACTAAAGCCTTACGAAAAACATCCTCCGGTTTTTTGTTGGTTCACAAAAATGTGTACCAGTGATCTCTCGGTAGCCGAATTAAAAAAATTCAACTTATCACTAATTTTTAAATCTAATTAAAACCATTAATTAATTAATAATTACTTAGTTAATAAAACCATTAATTAATTAATGGGAAACGAGAATTTCCTCATTCTGAAACGTTCCCAGTACTATAAGTTGAATATTTTTTCACTTTAAGTCTTAAGAATTATACAATATCAAATCAGAAGCCATTTTCACATTGTCAAATTGAAAATAGAAAACCCCCAAAACTGAAGAATACCAAACTGAACGAAAGTAAAAATTTAATAATACTGAGAGTATTAAAAACGGTGATCATTTAAAAATTGTGAATGGTTCGAACTGAACTATTAAAGATAAAGATAATTACGGAAAAATATCTTCAAATTGCTAAGCTTCCAAGACTAAATAGTTTTAAACGTGCGTACTCGAAAATCAGAATTTTATTTAGAATTATGCACTCCAAACTTTAAAATTAGAATTCTAGATGAAACATAAAAATTATGAGAGGTTAGATTAGAGTGGCTCAGAAAGACACATTACTCTTAGAGCTTCTTATTTGCTGATGCGTATAAGATGACTCATATCTAATGGATCCATGTTCTCAAAAAAAAAAAAAAAAAATATTTTGAAACCTACAGAATAAAAGCAGAATTATTTTTTCACGGAGTCTTCCATAGTCAAATATTATTAAATTTTATGTAGTATATTTTTAAAATCTTCAATTAAAATTTGTTTGATCATCAAGGCATATAAATTTCAAAAATCTCTCTATTTGAGATTATTGACGCATCAAAAATAGTAATTTTTCATTGAAAAATGTGAACAGTTTGAAGAGTCTTTCATGAAGAAAGTGAAGGATGAAGTCAATGTAAGGTTTTCCTCCGGGGGGCAGGGCGGTATGGCAGTAATCTTCCACTCAAAATACAGTGGGCTCCACTGATGATATTACTAAATTTTAAATGTGACGAACTTTAGGAAAATCTACAAAACGAAATTGAGGCCACAGTCACGCAAAGCTTTCTTCTTTCCGGTAACCAGCATTCGTTTAGCAGACTCCACAATTTATCAATCTCACCGCTGGATTTTCAACCGAATCAAGATACAAGTAAGAATTTATTTTAAAATTGAAAATATATTTTCAATGATTTTTCTTTATATGAATTTAGTATATGCAGGATTTCAAAATGATCCAGCGACACCTGATAGCGACTATTCTCTTTAGTTTCATTTTGCGAGCGAGTAAGTTAAATCTTCAAGAAGTTTTCAAGTACATTTTATAATTTTTTTTTAATGAACGAAACATTTTTATCTAATTTTTTGTAATTTTGATGATGAAATTTCTTACAAAATATAAATTTAAATACATACTTATCAGAAAGGTCATATGTTTCAGCAATAAACAATAAGCAGCAATAATTCTTTGAAAATTATCCAAGTGAAAAAAAATACAATTTACTTAATGGCTTCTTTCAATGAAGCTATACGATTTTTATTTGTTTTTTGCAGATGCATTCAGTTATAAAAATGCTGAAAACTGGGGCAAAACATATGCAAAATGCAATGGAAAATCTCAATCTCCTATAATTTTAGAGACAAATAGTGAGATGGGGTTTCCGCCTTTTGATAAGGACCTGAAATTTACCAACTTTCATATATTACCAACTAACGTGACCA
The DNA here is from genome assembly GCA_932195095.1 of Andricus curvator. Classification (NCBI taxonomy): domain Eukaryota; kingdom Metazoa; phylum Arthropoda; class Insecta; order Hymenoptera; family Cynipidae; genus Andricus; species Andricus curvator. The sequence continues at coordinate 517,173 of CAKNYM010052896.1, forward strand.
TACAGAATATTGGTCATACTGGTATTACATATTAATTATTTTCATTTATGAACTCAATTCTGCTTTATTTTATTTTATACATTTTTTGCATTTCTGATAATATAGTGGAAGTAAAAGCTCATTGGTCTGGAAAAGTTCCAACGCTTTCTGGCGGACCCTTCCATAAGAATTACGTATTCGAAAAAATCACTTTTCATTGGGCCCAAACAGCGGTAAGTGTTGCATAAGTTTTTGATACTTTGTAAATTTAAATTAATGAAATTTTGCTCATAATATGAGTGTCGTTTTACTACTTGAATTAAAAAAATATGAACGTTTATTAATAAAACGCGCTATTGTATCTTTTGAACTTTATTGACATGATGATAATGCAATATTAAAAGAGTTGTAAATAGGGCACAAGGAAATACTAGCATTATTTCCACACCTATGTATTTCACCTAACTTTTCCAGCGTTAGAACTGATTACACAGAATTTAGATTTTATTTCGAAAACAATCAAAAAGAAAAGTTCAATCATTGTTTAATGAACGAAATTGCGAAACAATTAGTAAATATTTTCACTTGATCACTTTCGTAAGTGGAATAAATTTGAGATATTTTTGCTATTTCATTCGTGAAATAATAAAGTATTACTATTTTATTAGTCAAAAATTAGGTTGATAAATCAATGAGTAAAATTCTCAGTAATTTAAATTTAGCAAGTAATTAATAGAACCAATATTGAGGATCATAATAATGATAATAATATTTACTTCCATTGCACGAATAAAAAGTGGGATGTGGGTGAAGCTAAAGAGGATCATATGGAACTTGTTCGTCCACCTCAGTAAGTTAAAAGTGCTTTGTTGATATTTGTATGGTCCCTAACACTGAAAAAACGTTCAATATTGAATTTAATATATTGATTTTGTTCAGTCCGCTAGATATGGAGATGCACATGTTTTTTTATAAAAAAGAATTGGAATCATTTGAGAAAGCTCAAAAACAAAAGGGCGGTCTTGCAGCATTCAACGTTCCACTCGTGGTAAGGATTCCATATCAATTAGTTCAAATATTTTCTTCCAATAAGTGATTCTTTACCCGTTGCACAAAATACTAAACAAATATTGTATTGAAAAAACTTAAAACGGGAAAATAGGTGAGCGATTGTGTAATTTTGGCACATTAATTTTCACTTTCATTTTCACGCATTTCACGGTGGCTGCTTTTCAACTGTTGTGACGATTAACTTGATAAAAAAAAAGAATACCGACTTAAATTTCGAAAAAGTGGAAGTAAAAGTGAGAAATTTACATAATTACAACTTAGTTATATTTTTTTATTTTTTGTTCTCAGGGCTACAACTGCCTACTTTTTCTGAAAAAAGTAACCCATTTATCCTAAAAAAGTTGACAAAAATTGCTATTTTCTAACGCAAAAAGTAAGCCAAAGTGACTAATGTGCATTAGTAATGTGAATCATGTTTTGCTGAAAAAAAAAGATTGGATCCCTGAGACTTTAATCAATCCAAGTTGAATTCAAAAGAATTCAAAAGGATTGAAACAAATTTGATAGATTTAGATGAAACTCATAAAAATTATATATATTCTCATTGCACGTTGCGCACCCATTTCACCTACATTTTTATTAATATCGTTAATATTGTAACTTAAATCAGAAACTGTGATTTAAATCCCCTTAAAGAATGGCTATAATAAATTAGAAATGAAATTGTTTTTCAATTTGGATTTGAAGAAGATTCTCAAAGCACCTGCGGCTTTGACGATTGAATTCTCATTGCGACACTCGCGTTCGATAAATTAGCTTATAGGGACGGTTTTCTTTAAAAAATAAAATATGTAGAAAAATTGAACAGCTTATAAGAAGTAGGTATATCTTTCAATATACTGCTGATAAAAAATAATTCTTTTTTAAATTTACTAAATAGAGAAATTAGGCCGTAGACTTTGATTAAGGTAATTTTTAAATCTCATGAAAATTTACTGTAAATAACTATTAAAACTGACGGATCTCCTGAGAACAAAAATTTCATATTTTTAGAAAATGATCTAACTTTTGATTTTTGGCCTACTTGAAAAATGTTATGTAAATAGTTTCGAAATATATTGTTTGTACAGTAAAAATTTGGAATGATATTTCCTAATCTATCAAGAGAATGTTTTTTTTTTCTATTTTCTGAAAACTTTCAAAATGTTGAAAAGCATATAACTTCTTCAATTTTTTAGAAATTGGAAATGGCATTGTGATAATTCGCAAGTCGTTTTTTTTATGTAACAAAAACTTTGTCAAACATTCCTAAAACTTAAAAAAAATTGTTTCAAATTTTGAAAATGCGGTAACTTTTTGAATTTTGGCCTAATAGAAAAATTTTAATTTCCATTCATGAACCAGAAACTTGACGAAAATTTCTGAAATTTGAAAAAAAAATTTCAAATTCGCAAAATGCTTTAATTCTTTTTTTCGCGAATATCTGGATAACGAAGTTGACTTTGCAACTTATTTTGGGACCCTAAAAAAAAGCTGATTTGATTGGCCAAATCCTTCAAAAGTTAGCATTGCTAAATGTTATGATTTTTTGTCCCTATGAGTGCCGAAACGTAAAGATCTGTTAAAAACTAGAGATAAAAAATTTGGATGATTACATTACACTCTCATGAGTGAAAATGTAAAAATTAAGTGAATTGAAAACAATTCGAAAATATCCAAAAGTTTATTGAATTTAGTAAGTTTGAAATAAATTTAGAAAAATTCAAGAGAATTCCGAAGAATTTTTTTTTTTTTTAATTCTGGAAACATTAGTAAGAATTTAGGGTAAACTGTTATGACAACCCCCTGCAAGTCACAGTGCGGCATCTTTAACTAGAAAAAAACTCGAAGTTCACAAAAATTGATAACATCTTTTGCAATTCGTTGAAATTTTGTAAGGCCCTTAACAATTTCTTGGCATTTAAAAAAATATACTCAAATATCTAAAATTCTCTGTAATCCCTTGAAATGATTGAAGGCAATGGAAAATTCCATGGAATCTTATAAAAAATCTAAAATCTCTGAAATTCTTTACAATCTTTGGTAACAATTTTAAAAAAACACAATTAAATACAAATAGCAATCTTTTTCTCGCATTTGCTTGTAGAAAAGCATAATAAATAACAGTGAAGTAAAAATTTCTACAATTCGAAAATTTGTCTAATTTTTATTGATAATTGTTTTTCATTTTGTTGTGAAAATTAACCAGCCGTTACAGAAAACTAGTACAAAACGAATTTCGTACTTTTTTGTATATTGTTGTATTTTATTGAAGTTTTAATTTCCTACCATAATTTACAAAAAAAAAAAAAAGAAAAAAAAAACATCTTGAAGTATTCACAACTACAAGATTCTGTATGAATTTATAGGTTTTACAGCTGAAAAGTTGTTATTTTTTTACTTATCTTAATTTGAAATTCTCTCATTGTGGTATTCTGAATATTTGCATCCTAGGTCGAAAAAAAAACAATTTTTCGGCTTCAAAACCTGTGATTTCCTGCAGATTCTTGTAGTGGCGCTGGTTTATAAATTTCTGCAGAAAATTAAAATTACAATATAATATAACAATATAGAAAAAAGTACAAAATTCATGAGAATAATAGGTAAAAGTTGTACATTCATGTAATTTTTGCTGTAATGTATTCAATTATCTGTAGGTTACTGTAAAAATGGCTTTAATTTTTTGTACTTCTGTGTACAAAGTTTTCGCAAATGTACGTTTTCTCGAAAAATCCTATATTATTGACGCATCCTTGAAATTTCAGATCGGAAATGAAAATCCCGAACATTACTTTGACATCCTAGAAAAAAATGTACATAAGGTGCAATCCCCAAAATCAGCAGCAGTGGAGATACCTTCGTTTCGCTTAACAAGTATTATAGCTCATCCAACTTATATTGCATCATTTGATTTTTACGAAGGATCTTTAGATTATCCGCCTTGCTTCGAATCTGTGACTTGGTTCGTAAATGAATTTGATGTCAATATCAATAAGAACCTGGTAAGAATCTATGTTTTCTAAAATTATGTACGAAAATCAATTCAAAATTTTATTCACTACTATTATTTTGTATTCGCATTTTTTCTTTCAGGTACATGAATTTAGGAAAATAAAGTTGTCGGATGGAGACGTGTCGAATCTTAGACCTACCCAGCGACGAAACAATCGTCAACCTCAGAACATATATGCTACTAAGTGGAAAGGAGAGTAATTGTCGGTAACCGGCTGTGCCTGGGAAAGATTTTCTGCAGTTTTCCTCTCCCTTGGCCAAACGGCCAAACAAATGCGAGCGCATCTTAAAACAATCCGGCTGCAGACGGTGGATAGTATCGTTATGGGGTTATTGGATTTTTGTTTTAGAAATTTCTAACAAAAATGTTAATGTAAGTAATAAAATGAAATAAAGTCTTTGGTTGCATGAATAATTCTTTTTTCTATAATCACATATAGTTTTGAGGAAAATTATTATTAACCATGTAGCTGATTCTGATAGTGGGTAATAGTTTCACTTGCCCATCAGCAGTGCATCCTTAAAATTTTAGTTTGAACAGATAATATGTTTTGTTCTTCGTTTACATTTTATAATTCAAATTTTTGAACATATATAAAAATATTTTAGGATAAAGAATTTATTAGAATTTTGGAAGATATGAGATGATTTTACAGGATTTCAGGAAATATCATCATAGAATTTCACAGGGTTTTTATAATATTTTAGTGAATAACAAATTTTTTCACGAGAAGTGAGGTATTTTGTAGGATTTCAAAGGATTTGGAATATTTGAGGAAATCTTGAAAGATTGCAAGGAACTTTTAACACTGAATTCTTATTAATTTACCTTAAATTCTTTGAAATTCTTCTGAATTTTTTAATTCATTAGAATTCTTATAAATTTACTTAATTTTACATAATTCATTTGATTTTTTTGAGTTTTTAAAAGTTTTTATATAATTGGTTCTGCAGATTAATTCATAAAATGACCAAAGGATTTGGAATATTTTAGGGATTCGAAAGAAATTGTTAATTGATTTCAGTAATTTAATAGAATTTTAAAGGATTTTAAATATTTTAGGGTATTTTAAAAGATTCCAAGGCATTTTCAAGAGATTTAAACAAATGCAAGGGATTTCCAAGGGTTTTAATAATTTCAAGGGATTTTAATATTTTAATGGATTTCAAAGAATCTATTCACAAGAAGTGAGGGATTTCGTAGGGTTTCAAATATTTTAAGAGATTTTCCAATATTTTTTGCAATTCATTTGGAATTCGCCCTGAATTCTTATTAATTTATCCTGAATTGTTTTAAATCCTTTTGAATTCTTCTAGATGCACTCAATTTTACTCAGGTCAATGGATTTTTTAAAAGTTTTTATTTAATTCATCTTGAAGTCATTAAAACTCACCTCAAATTTTTAGGCATTTTATCAAATTCTTTTGAATTCTCTTTAATTTTTTTCTAAAATTCATTTCAGAATTACTCAATTCATTTGAATTTTTTTGAATTTTTTTGTACTCATTAGACATTTTTTAGTTAGAAATTAGTAGGGTTTCAAAGATTTGAAGAGATGTGAAATTATTTTTTGAAATCCACCCTGAATTCTTTTTAATTTTTGGGATTCCCTTGATTTTTTTTACTTCACTGGAATTATTTTAAATTTACTCAAGTATACTTAATTCAATGGATTTTTTTTTTAATTTTTAAAGTTTTTATTTAATTGATCCTGAAGTCTTTTAACCTCGCCTAGAATTCTTAGGCATTTCATAAAAATTTGTTTAATTCCCTTGAATTTTTCTAAGCTCATTTTGAAGTTACTGAATTCATAAAAGTTTCTTCATATTTTAAAATTGTTTTCAATCCATTTAAATTTGTGTTTAATTCACCTTAAATTTTTATGAATTTCATCGAATTCTTCTCGTTTATCTTACATTTATTCCAATGTTACGGAAATCAATGGAACTTTGTTGACTTTGAAAATTGTTTCTAATTCATTTGAAATCGTCGGAATTTCACTTGAATTGTTTTGAAGTCTTATAAATTTATCCTGAATTTTTTACCCTTTGAGCGCGATAAAAGTACCCTATGAGCGTGACGAAAAGTACCCTTTGTTCCCTATATTTTATCCCATAGGGACTGTGAGGCCTGCATAAAGAATAGTGATCTCACTAATATTAAATATTAATCATTTTAGTTTATAAATTTAATCTTCCTTTATTTTGTGCTACAAATTCTTATACATTTCCTATAATGAAGTCAAACTAAAACCAAAATGGTCTGAAGTACCTCCAAATATTGCTAGTGGACACTTTATGCGAATTACGCATTTCCAAATCTCATTTTTCCTTCGAGCTAAAAAACTTCAGATGTCCCAAACTATATGAATACCAGTAAGGAGAATATTAATTATGATAATTTTTGTTTTCATTCACAGATACTTTTAATGTCGTTTTTAATGTCATACTGGTAATGTAGCTAACATCGACAAAAAGTTGAATTTTAAATTTACACATAATAATTTGTATTCAATAAGCCAGATTTTCAGATGCTATAAGACGTTATTTAAATTTTGCAGGAAAATCTACATAAACATTCGGCAAAAGATTCAAAACTGAATTTGTCTTTGACAAAACAGCAACTCTTCTGATATCAAATAATCTAATTTGAAAATGTACAAAATGGAAATTTATTAATTTTAAAGTCAAAATAATAATGTGTTATGCAATAAAATTTGAAGTCTTTATCTAGTTATAAAATGAAATTAAAAAATCTGCCTGTTGCGCGGGTACATTCTCGTCGAAAAGATCAACCATCGACCTCACCATCGGTAATTATAATTTGGTGATTGTGAATTCTCTTTTGTCAAAGAGCCTGTGGCTTTAACGAACACATTCTCATCACGCATCTCGTGATTTGCACTCGATTTTGTCCTAAGTGCGAAATTTTCTACATTAAGTTCAACTCTATTATATCAAATGAATATTATATTGATTTCTGTACCTCGGTCTGTTACTTCTTATTCTGATTTTGCAAAATTATGTACAAATTTTATTTTTCATGATTACTCTAATATTTTTTCCTAATTTTGCACTAAATTTGACTCTCAACTACCCTGAAAAATGTATTATTGCAATGAATTTATATTATTAAAATTCATTATATGCATTGGTATTGAATCAGATATGTTTTCATTATCTTGTTTTCATAATTTAAAAAAGTGTGCATCCAGTAAAAACAAAACAATTTGGTTATCATAAATTTTATCGCAACTTGTGTTGTTTTTCTATAAATGTAATTCGTTTATTTTCAATGCTGTAACTCTGGTAATTTGTTCTCTGCCAAAAAAAGCATTAGCATCAATTGATGGTCTTCTTGTGTACTACGAATAACCGTAAATAGAATTTTGAAGTCCCGAAAGAAGTGGTCTCAAGAGTGTTGAAAATGCTCTAAATTTTAGAATTTTCTTCCAAAATAGCAACAAACTTGCCCTTCAGTTTATGACAGTAAAAGCGTATACCAAACGTCAATCCATGCTGTGAATTCTTACAAAAGTTACCATGCTATAGACTAAAAATCTACATACGCACAGAGCCAGACAGTCACATTTGCGAAAACATGTTTTTCGGATTTTTTTGTTCGACTTGGATCCGAGTTCTTTTCAAGGCGTAGTTTTTATCATTAGTTAAAGGAAATTATTTTCATTAGATGCATATTTTTTATTCAGTATAGTTTTGCGAAATGATCTGCTGTTTTCGTGAAAAATTGATTTTTCTGTGAAAATATATAAGTTCGTGATAAACGACCTCTGAATGTTATTCGATTTATTCATCTATTCACGTTATTCATTTTTAGCCCAAAACAAAACAAAATCGAATCTGAAAGTTGAGATATGGATCTTCTTTTTTAACCTTTCTAATCCTCAACAGTATAATTAATTTAGAATCGTGCAATAAACAACTTTTTCTACGCTCTAGCATAATATGGTAGAACACATTCTTATTTTCGTAGTTTCAATATTATCACGGATATCATCTTGTTACGTAGTCTCGAGATCTTAACAGTCTCTACGCATTATTCAAGCTTTTTATTTGCTGATGGCTAGGAGATAATTTATTTCTAATATAACCCTGTTTTTAACAATTATTTTAAACCCTACAAACTATGAACAGAATGATTTATTTATAAAGGCTTCCACTTTCAAATAATGTTAAATTTTAAATACTTGTATTTTTTAAATCTTCCAGTAAAAATTGTTATTGTTTGCACCACTTACAAATACAATCCATAAATTAGAAATTGCGGAATTTTGAATGTATGAAGTTTAAATAGTGTACTTACAAAGTCAGAACTGTTAAATTTGAAACCGATAAATTGGAATCATCCAAAAATTAAAACTAATCATTTTTAATTGGAAAATGTGCACAGCAAGACCAGTGAAAGACTTGAGGTTGAACATTTTCAAATTAAACCCTGGAAGATGAAATCATTTCTGATTTGTAGACTTTAAAATCTATAATAATTAAACGGTCCTTTTCAGAATCCAGAAGGAGACTTTTTCTTCAGTTTTAGTTCACATAGAATTGAGCTAGCTTTTTATTATTCAAAGATAAAAGGTAGCCATTCATATTTCGCGAAGGCTCTTTAGATTCTCTACCAGGCTCGGAATCTTTGAGTTGGTTAATACATAATTATGCAGTGTCTATGTCAGAAATCCTGGTTAAAATCTATATTTCCTGAATGTATACACGAAAATAATCATTTTTTCATAACACTAATGTTAGATCTTTTCAGATGTAAAATAATAGTCAGCCTAAGATAAAAAAATAACAAAGACAAAAATATATGTTCAAAAATATTTCAGGATCACCATTAAACTCTACGAAAAAAATATCTTGGTCATTTCCCGGGTTTCTTCTCGTTCGCAAAAGTGTTTTTCGATCATCTCTCCAAATCTAAATTGAAAAAAAAATTTAACGTATTACTAATTTTCAACTCTACTGAAATAATCAAAACCCTCAGTCTATAAATGACGCAGCCCGAAGGTAATATGGTGTAACGTGTAAACAGGCTATGTCACCTCAAAATGAAAGAACACGAATATTTACACACTTAATCTACTTCACTTCCGTTTATTCACGTCAAAAATAATTCCACAGAAAAATGATGAAATCCGGATAAACACAACAGCACACATTACAGAAAACTCCTCTGATTTCGAATCGTCTCAATTAAAAATTAAAACATTTAAAATTTGTAAATTCTAAACCTCAAGTAATAATCTATTATTTATTACAGATGAGCCTTATCGAATTTGAATACATGTTAATCTACAGTGTTCCGCACTGTTTTCAATGTCAAGTTTTCAAATTTTCACAATCAGAAATGGCACAGTAACAGCACATTTTAACTTTTTAGACGTTTCGAATTAAACGATTAAAAATAGGAGAGTTACAGCCAAATATTTTCAAATTTATAAGCTTCCAAAATTGAACAATTTCAAACTTGAGTACTGACAAATTAGGCTTTTTAGAAATTATGTATTCAAAACTATTGAATTATAAGCAGGTACGTTAGTGTGGTTTGGAAAACACATTTTTAGAGCTTCTTGTTTGCTGATATATATGAGATACTTCAAGTCTAACAGAACCATGTTTTCAAAAAAAACTATTACTTTAAAAACTTCAGAATAAAAATAGAATTATTCTTTTATGAGTTCTTCCACAGACAGATATGTTTATAGAACTTACATGTACAATCAATAAATTCGCAATTTTTTAATCCCAAATGTCTAAAACTTAAGTTATCTAACGTCAGAATGAAAATTGTTCAATTCCAAAGGATTCGAATATGAGATTATCTAAGCTCAAAATTGTAATTTTTCATTCAAAAATGTACTGAGTATGACTAGCTATCTTTAGCCAAAATGTTTACCGGTGATCTGACTAAACTTAAATTGGAAAAATTTAACTAAGTACTCATTTTCAAATTTATTAAAACAATAAGAAGCCCTAGTGTATTCACGACGCAGGCCGAAGGTAAAATTGTGAAACTCGTGAACGAGTTACGTCACCCTAAAATGGAAAAAACAAAATTATTTACACACTAAATCTATTCCATATCAGCATATTTACGTGAAAAATAATTCCATATAAATACTATGAAATTCGATGAAAAACGCAAAAGCCAACCTGAGACGGAAATCTTATAATTTCGAATCATCTAAACTAAGAATTAAAACACTTGAAATTTGAAATCACAAAGGAGCTTTATCTAATTTGAATAAGCTTTATCATGCAGGGGTATGAAATTAGACACTGATTTGAAATCACATATTCAAAACTGTGAAAATTTCAAAGTCGGGTCCTTCAAAATTAAATGTATATGAATTTGAAGCCTGAAAAATAAGAAAGTTTCCAATGCGTTTTGTTTAGAACCTTTCAACCTTATAAAATATAACCGAAGAACGAAACGAAAATATTTTGTTTCCCTAGAAATTCAAAATTTCAAATCATAAATCAGCTTCGCATTGCGCAATTTTGAATTAGAAACCTTCAAACCAGAAGATGATCACATTGAATTAACATAGAAGTTTGATATTACTGAAAGAGTGAAAAAAACACTGCAAATTAAAAAAAAAATTGTATGGTTCGAAATGAACCATTACAAATTTATATACTTGAAAATGAATATTTTCAAAATTAGAACCTTTCAAAACTGAAACCGTTCAAATTTTAGGAGTGGAAATAAGACTATTTTGAAATTATGCATTCTGAAGTAATGAATCATCTGGTAATCAAACATATATAATAATAATTGATAATTAATCAAAGATAGCACTAGGTGGATAAGCAGTGAATGAGGATCCTGAAAAGGGGTGTCAAAAAAAAGCATCTCAGCTTGCATTTTCGATTTTTTTTCGTCTCTTTTGGGTTGGAAATTAACCGAGGGATGAAGAAACAAATCGGATGATATTGGAAGTTAGCTCATCGCGAATTTGTCTTTTTGTACAAAAAAATCAATTTTTCTCGAATGCGGCTGATCATAACGCAAACTGTATATAATGAAAATAATGCAGTTTATTGAAATAAATACTTTCTATTTATATTTTTATATTCAGTT
>CAKNYM010052896.1:528718-544207 GCA_932195095.1 Andricus curvator
CAATCAATTATATTCAGATTCGTGGGAAGCAATTCATATAAACATTTGAAATTACTTGTTTTGAAAAATTGGTTTATATAATATTTTTCAGGAACTTAAAAACAATTTACATTGCAATTATTTTTATGTACTTAAAAAAAAAATCGAAAATGAAAGATGAGATTTGAAAAATCTTTTTTTAACGTTCCTAATCCGGAACAGTTTAATTAATTTAGAATCGTTTAGTAAACGCCTTTTTCTGCGCTCTCGCAAAATATTTTAGAATAAATTCTTATTTTCGTAATTCTAATATTATCATGGATTTCAATTTTGTTACATAGTCTGAAGATCTTAACAGTCTCCGCACATCATTGCAGTTTTTTATTTGCTGATGGGTAGGAGATAATTCAGTTCGAAAATAACCTTGGTTTCAACAAACAATTATTTTGAAACGTACAGAAGAAAATAGAATTCTTCATTTATGAAGTTTTCCACAGTCGAATGATGTTAATTCTTGAATAGTTATATTCTTCAAATCCTCAATTGAATTTTTAAAATATTTTCAAAGCTTAAATTTGCAATTAATAAATTATAAATTGTTGAATTTCAAACCAATACATTTGAAACTATGTAATGACAACATCGAAATAGTTCAATCTCAAACGTTTTTAATTTTCACAATTATCCAAGTTGAACATTTTCAAAGTAACCCGTAAAGGACGAAGCAATTTTCAATTTTTCGTCTTTGATATCTCTTATAATTACATGGCCTTTTTAATAAGGGATGAAAAGACTATTTCTTCAATTTTAGTTACATAGAATTGAGCTAGCTATTTTTATTCAATTATCAAAAGTTGTCTCGTATAAAAAAGAACAGAGAAAAAGAAATATTTCAAAATATTTGAGGGTGACAACTAAAACTCTATGAAACAAATTCCTCTTCATTTTTCCGGTTTTCTCTTGTTTTACAAAAATATTGACCAGTAAACTCTGTATCTAGATTAGAAAAATTTAAGTAATCACTCATTTTCAACTTTAATTAAACAATAAGAAGCTTTAGCGTGCACATGACGCAGCCAGAAGGTAATATTGTGAAACTTTAAACAGGCGAAGTCATTTCAAAATGAATGAATAATATTATTTACACGCTTAATGTACATTATCTTCGTTTATTGAGATCAAAAAGAATACCAAAGAAAAATTAAGGAATTTGATTAAACACAACAGCAAACCAAGAGACAGAAATCGTTTGATTTCAAACCATCTGGAGTAAAAATTAAAAGTTCGGAAACTTGTCAATTCTAATGTCAAAATGGTCATTTATAATCCATAACAAAGAATTATTATCTGGTTTAAATAATTTTTATCATGCGAGGTTCAAAATAAGACAATGTTTTAAAATCACATATTCAAAATTGTACAAATTTCAAAGAAATCCTTCAAAAAAAAAAGAAGCCTTCAAAAATAATCAAGTTAGAATTTGAAGCCTGAACTACAACGGAGGGTATCGAAGCATACTCAGTCGTTAATAAAGCGGTTTAAATCTTTTTGTTGGCCCTTTTTCAGTGAAAAATTTTTGCTCTGGCAAACTTTGGCATTTTTGCCCTTTTGCACTCGAAATTGTGTACTCGAAAATTAGATTTTTTTTTAGAATTATGCATTTTAAACGTTTAAATTGGAATCGTAGAGAAAACATGAAAATTATGAGCAGGTACATTGAAGTGGCTCGGAACAACACATTATTATAGCTTCTTATCTGCGAATGCGTAGGAGGGGATTCATGTCTAATAGATCCATATTTTCAACAAACAATTATTTTGGAACCTATAGAATAAGAAAATAAACGCTTTCAATTTGAGATTATCCAAGCATTAGAAATAGTTAATTTTCATCCTAAAAATGTACAAAGTAGGAAGAGCCTTTCATGAAAAATATATATAATATATACAACAATGTGTAAAACTAAATTCACGACACAATCACGTGCATAATAAACTTTGAGAAAACAAGGTAGGAGAGATAAGAATCTCGAGCTATATAAAGTCGTTTTTCAAGAGCGAATTCTTCTTTCCCGATACCAAAGTTCGATTAGTAGACTTTACAATTTATTCAGCTCACCGCTGGATCTTCAAGCGAATCAAGAAAGAAGTAAGAGTTTGAATTCAAATCTGAAAATACATAATATAAACTAAAATTTAAAAAATGGGAAATTTATTAATTTTCAAGTTATTCTACGGTCTTCAAAATTATGAACTATTTTGAAATCAGTTATTCAAAATTGTACAAATTCCAGAGAAGTATGCTTCAAAATTAAATAAGATAAACTTTAAGTCTGAAAAATTAGAAAATCACCAAACGAGAATCACTTACGTATTTTTTTCGAATTGAAAACGATAAAAAATTGAACTAATTTTGCTTAGAAGCGGTCAATTTCAAAAAATTTATTAGAAGAAAGAAAAACAATATTTTTTAATGTTATTAGGAATGTACAAGACCAAATAAGAAGTCAGCTTTACGTTGTGCAATGTTAAATTGAAAACCTGTAACATTGAAGATTATAAAATTTAGGGAACCGGTCTTACGATACCCTAATAAACAAAGTTCGTTTAGAAGCTATCAATATCAAAAATAAATTAACTCCGAAGCTCACTCCAAGTACAATAAATTGAATAATTTTGCAATTGAAGCCATAAGAATTTTACCATATCAAATCAGAAGCCATACTCACATTGTCAACTAAAAATAGCAAATCCCCAAAACTTAATATTAGCAAACTAAATGCACGTGAAATTTTGATAATACTAAGAGTACCAAAAACACTGCTCATTGTGAAATTGTGAATGGTCCGAACTAAACGATTAAGAATTAGGATAATTACGAAATAAGATTCTCAAATTCAGAGACTCTTGAAACTGAACAATTTAAAACTTGTGTACTGTAAATTATACTTGTTTAGAATTATGCATTCAAACCTTTCAAGGTATAATCCTAAAGAAAACATAAAAATGATGAGAAGGTACATTAAAGTGGCTCAGAAAGACACATAATCAGAGCTTCTTATGCTGATGCGTAAGAGATGATTCACGTCTAATATACGCATGTTTTCAACAAACAATTATATCAAAACCTACAGAATAACAACAGAATTATTCTTTTCTAAAGTTTTCGATATTCGATTATCATTAAATTCTAAATAGTTATCTTTTTGAAATTTTCAATTAAAATTATTCGAAGTATGAAGAACTAACATTTACAAACGCTTTCAATTTAAGATTATTCAAGCATTAAGAATAGTAACATATCCTTAAATAATGTGAAGAACAAAAAGAGAGTTTTATAAAGAATGTGAAGGATGAAGTCAATGTTAGTTTTTCCTCCACTAACGTTATCACTAAATTTTGAATGCGACAAACTTTAAAAACGTGTAGAAAACTATATTACGACAATTCACGTGTATAATAAATGTTGAAGGAACAAGATAGGAGAGATAAGAATCTCGACCTATATAAAGTTGTTTTTTCAAGAGCGAATTCTTCTTTCCCGATACCAGCGTTCGATTAGTAGACTTTACAATTTATTCATGTGACGGCTGGATCTTCAAGCGAATCAACAAAGAAGTAAGAGTTTAAATTTGAAATTAAAAATACATTTTTAATCATTTTTCTTTATATGATTTTAGAATATGCAGGATTTTAAAATGATCCAGCGAAAACTGACAGCAACCGTTATTTTCAGTGTCATTTTACAAGCGAGTAAGTTAACTTTTAAGGTTATTTTTTCTCATTTGTGATTATGTAATTTCCTATAGAATATAAATGTTAATGAACATAGAAGAATTATGTGTATCATCAATAAACAATAAGCAGCATTAATTTTTTTCAAATTATCCAAATAATAAAATTTACAATTTAGGTATAGTGGCTTTTTGCAATGAAGCCTTCAAATTTCCGTTTATTTTTTGCAGATGCATTCAGTTACAAAGATGCTAGAAAATGGGGGAAAAAATATCCCGACTGCAATGGAAAACATCAATCTCCTGTGGATTTAGATTATACTGGCGCTGAGAATTCTCCACTTATTAATGAAACACTGAAATTCACAAACCTTAATAAATTACCAACAAAAATGACCATCAAGAATACTGGTCACACTGGTATTAAACATTAATTACTTTAATGTATGTATTTATTTCTGCTTCATTTGATTTGTACATTCTTTTAATTTTTCCATGGTACAGTGGAAGTAAAAGCCAACTGGTCTGGAAATCCTCCAAAGATTACTGGCGGACCCCTTCGTGGGAATTACACATTTGAAAAAGCCACTTTTCATTGGACCCACAAAGCGGTAAGTGTTTTACAAGTTTCCTATACTCTCAACACTTAAATTAACGCAATTTCGCTAACTATATTAGTGCCATTTTACCACTCGAATTAAAAAGATAGAAACAAATAGAAACGTTTATGAACAAAACGCGGTATTGTAGCCTTTTTAACTTCATCCACACAATGAGAATGTAAAATAAACTAGTGATTTTTTACTATTCTATTCGTAAAATGATAAAATATTACTCCTTCATTAGCGGAAAATAAGGATTATAAATCAATTAGTAAAACTTTCAGTAATTTAAATTCAGTGAGTATTTAATGGATCCATTGTTGAAGATCATAATAATGATAATACTATTTATTTCTTCCGCACGAATATAAAGTTGAGTTCGAGGAATGATCAAAATGATGAGGCTTCATTAATTATTCAAAAAACGCCGTAAGTTAAAAGTGCTGTGTTGATATTTTTATTGTCACTTATACTGAAAAAACGTTCAATCTCACATTTAAAATATATTTATTTTTTTAGTCTGATGGATATGGAGATGCACATGTTTTTTTATAAAACAGACCTGAAATCATTTGAGAAAGCTCAAACACAAAAAAGTGGTCTTGCAGCATTTAAAATTCCGCTCAAGGTAAGAAGAGCATACTAATTAGTTCAAATATTTTTTTCCAAAAACTACGTTTGCATTATTTGCACGAAATACTACACAAAGATTGTACTCAAAAAAATTAAAATGTAAAAGTAAGAGGGCGATTATATAACTTTGTTTAGGATGACAAATTTTCAGAATATCATTCCTTCAGCATTTAAACATAGAAGCTTTTCTGTAATAGATGCCATTCACACGATTTGATTCAAAATGATCTAATTGTGATATTCTAATTTATATACATTTTCAAAGAAAATTAGATCTACAATAAAATATAACAATATACCAAAAATGACAACGTTCATCCGAATAATAGGTGAAACTTGTACTTTCGCGTAATTACTACTGTAATGTATTGAATTTATCTCTATAGGGTACTGTGAAAATAGATTCAGTTTTTTGTACTTTTATGTAAGATATTTTCACGAGGGTTTGTCTTTGCGAAAAATTCAATATTATTGACACATCCTTGAAATTTTAGACCGGATTTAACTATCCCGAACATTTATTTGACAACCTGGAAAAAAATGTACATGAGGTGCAATCCCCAAATTCAACAGCAATGATACCTCCGATTCGCTTAGCAAGTATTCTGGGTAATAGTACACCACCATGTATATTTTACGAAGGATCTTTAGATTATCCACCTTGCTCAGAATCTGTGACTTGGTTCGTACTTGTATCTGATGTCGCTATTACTGATAACCTGGTAAGAATCTATATTCATTGACAATATGTACAAAAATGAGTTCGATATTTCATATACCACTGTCATTTTGTATTTGAATTTTTTCTTTCAGCTAAATGAATTCAGGAAAATAAAGTTGGCCGAGGGAGACGTGTCGAATATTAGACCTTACCAGCCGTTGAACCATCGTGAACTCAAGGCCATAAGAAATTTCTGATGTTAGACATTGCTAGATATTGTTAGATATTGTTAGATATCTTAGATATATTAATGTCAGACATTAATAACATCAATTATGAAACTAAGTTCTGAAGTTCTTAAATAGTGATAATGGGAAAAATGAGTGATTTTCGGTAACCGGCTACGTTTGGGAAAGGTTTTCTGCAGTTTTCCTTACTCTTGGACAAACATCCAAGCAAATGCGAGCGTCTCTAGTAAAAATCCGCCTGCAGACAGTCGGGAGCAGATAGTGTGTTTATGGGGTTTTCATATGTAAATTTCTAACAAGAATGTTAATGTGAGTCATAAAATAAAATATAGTCTCTGATTGCACCAATAATCTTTTTTCTTTGACTTATTTAAGTATAAACCTGCTATTGCACATTCAGGTATAAGTTATTACCAATTTTCCCTCCTATGCGAAGCCTTTCAAGATGAAATCGAGATCCATAGGTTTTTGAGTGGCTGATTCTGATAGTGGGCAATAGTTGTATTTTTCTAACAGCAGTAAGCCCTTGACATTTCAGTTTGATCCGATAATATCTTCGGCTCTTTTTATAAATTTTAAAATTCAAATATAAATATGAATAAATATAAATATTCAAAATTCAAAATCAAAAAGGAGCTTCATTCAATTTGAATCAGTTTCATCATGCAACGCCTGAAATACAACGCTCTGTTTTGAAACCACATGTTCAAAATTGATAATTAATTAAATATAGAACTACTACAATTAATAGATTAGAAGTTGTTGAATTTTATATGACTTTTAGTCTAAAATAATTACACGGCCTTTCTAAAAGGGCATAAAAAAAAATTGTTCTTCAGCTTCAGTTAACATAGAATTAGGCTAGCTTTTTATTATTCTAAGATGAAAAGTTGCCATTTACATTTTACGAAAAGCCTTTAGATGATCTACATTGTTCAGAACCTCTGGCTTGGTTGATGTACAATTACAATTATGTAGTCTACACATATGTCAGAAACTTTCGTTAAAATATAAATTCCTCGAAAGCCTACACGAAAATAAGTTCCTATTTTTTTATTTACAACGATTACTTTTGTATCATTTTTCTTATAATATTAATGTTAGACCTGTGCAGGTGTTAAAAAATCGTCAGCCTCATATAAAGAAGAATAAAGAAGGAACTATATATTTCTAAATATTCCAGGATGACCATTAAAGCTCTACGAAAAAAATGCTCGGTCTTTTTCCGGTTTTATTCTGGTTCACGAAAATGTGAACGTGTCATCTCTCTGTATCTGAATTACAAAAAATTATCTAATCACCAGTTTTCAAATTTAATCAAGCCATAAGAAGCGCTAGTGTATGCATAACGCAGGCCAAAGGCACTATTGCTAAACTTGTAAACAGTCTAGTTCACTTCCAAATGGAAAAACAAACATATTCACAAGCTGAATGTGCTCCAACAATATATTTTGGAATATTTTAGGATGACTACTGAACCTCTACGAATGAAATTCCTGGTTATTTTCCGGTTTTCTCTTGGTATGAAAAAATGTTTACCGTAGTAATAAGAAAGTAATAGAAAGCGTTAGCCTATACATGACGCTACCAAAAGGTAATGTTGTGAAACTTTAAACAGGCTACGTTACTTCAAAATGAAAAAAACAAGATTATTTACACGCCTAATGTACTTCTCCTTCATTTTTCAAGGTCGAAAATAATACCACAGTAAAATCAAGACATTCAATTAAACACAACAGCAAACCGTGACACAGAAATCTGTCAATACCAAAAAAAGTTTCAACTTCTTTGGATGAAAATTTGATTTTTTCCTAATTTTCCTGTAGCTTCAAGAGTTTGTGGGTGGGGAAACGCAGTTATCCGATAAGAATATTGTTTTAAATTTTTATTTTTTTTATTCTTAGGAGGATTAGAGACAGCCTTTTCATTTGACTTTTTAGTAATTGGAAAAGTATGGATTCGTGCACTTTTTAGTGATGAAATTTGAAACTATAAAATTTCTGACGTTTTTATCTTTAAAATATTTAACCATCAAGCGCTAAAATTAAAATGGTAGAATTCTGAAATATTTTTTCTTTCAAAAAGTAAAAAAAAAATACGAAAATGTCGTACAATCCGAGGCCTAAGATATACAATGATAATGAATAGATGAATCTATGGTATTTTAAATTAATTTGTGTATGCACATATAACGCGATTGTGTAAAATTATCTACTACATTAAAATTATTCAAAGGAAATATTGTGAAGCAAACACGTTGTTGATCAAAATGGGGAAAATACGAATTACCATCATTGCGTGTGCACTTATTAATGGGTTTTTAAATAGGCAAAGTTTCCTCCTGAAATTATTGTAAACTTCGAAAAATTTAGGAATTTAGGAATAACCCCAGTTTGAAATTTTGCAATCAAAGGCTTTTCTAAGGAAGTTTATATTTGAAAACAAGTAATTAATAAATATTCATTGAAATGATTTAAAAAAATTTTTAAACAGTACAATAATTTTTATATTAACTAAAAACATTGCTAGAAATTGATTATAAAAATTCCTATTAATTAAACTGAAATTTTTTTTAATGACTTGCATCGTCAGTCAAACAAGCAAACGTAACTTTCCTAAGAAAAATACAAATTTTAGGAAAAGTTAGAATTAATTTTAAAGATCTACAGGACTTTTAGAAGCTTAAGATAAATAAGAAATTGTTTTATAAATTTTAGGTAAAACATTTAATTATTTCAAAACTTCCAACAATCCCAAGTATCTATTAAGAGTTTTTCAAAAACTTTTCTAACTATTCTTTTCAAATTAAATTTTCAAATAAAAAAATAATTCAAGTTTTTCCAGGAATCAAAAGACAGCTTTTCCCATTATCTCGAAACCTCTCAAAATCCTTTAAAAACTTAGAAATTTTTGAAATCCTTTCAAATTTCAAATAATTTTTGAAATTTTCGTAGAAATTCTAAATATTTTTATTAAGATGATTAAAATTTTCCAAAAAATTTAGAAAAGTCATTCAAAATTGAAAAAATTAAAATATGTGAAAGCCATCTGGAATGTCCTCTGAAAATTACTGTATAAAAAGGACCCCGCACAAAATACCAAGAAAAAAACGTTCAGTCGTTTGAGCTAAAACCGGCTATAATGTATTCTCTAAGGTGTCCCGAATAAAAGTTCAGATGTGCACTAGGTCCTAAAAGTCCTTAGGTTTCGAGTTACAGGCACTTGAAGGTTATAAAATGACGATCTTTATATTATATGATTTTCAACTTTCTGAGCGCTATACTGACTTAATATCGTGATTTCAGACTAAGTGATCAGAACAAAAGTTCTAGGAATGTAAGTAAGGTACCTTGTGATGGCCTTGTCTGTGTTCTTGACCCGTATTCTGAAGGACATTTGAAGGTCAACTCATTTCTTTTTCAATGGAACCCATTTTTTAATTTTAATTTTCAAAAAACAACTTTTTTCAATAGTATGTAAGTAAGCTACCTTTTGATGACCTTATATGTGACCTTGACCCGCATTCTGAAGGTCTTTTGAAGGTCAAATTTTTTTCAAGCAATCCATTTTTTCACTTTTGATTCTTAAAAAATACAATTAAACTTTTAGATGTTCATGTTTAGGGGGAGATTGATTCATCTTTCCAAGTAGTATCCCAAAAGTTTAAAAAGGTTTGTGAAGAAAATAACTTCCAAGTCCTGTTTCGATAAAAAATAAGATAAAAGTTGAAAAAACTAAAATAACCTTGAAATTGTATTGACTGTAAACTTGATAAATAGTTTCAAGTTTACATTGTTACTGTAGTATGATTTATTTTATTATGTTCAGTGTAACCCGTTCTTAGCGTTACCCAGATTCAACGACATGGAGGTGACGGGTTTTTGACTCCTTTTTTTCTTTTTGTTTTATTTTTTGTGTGTTTTTTTCTTCTTTTTATGTTCTTTTCTGTTATTTTTTCTTCTTTTTATGTTTTGTTTTTGGTTTTTATTGTTATTTTAAATATTTTAATTATGAACATTTTAATTATCGTTAAGAATATATTACAAATGGAAGTTTAAAGTCAAAATTCTTTACCTAGATAAGGTTTTGCAAATCATGACTTGGATGTAATTTTATTTTTATAACTGTTTAACCTTTAGTCGCGTTTTCTAAGAATGAAAAGTGAAAAAATGGATTTCTTGAACAAAAGTTGACCTTCAAAAGACCTCAGAATGCGGGTCAAGGTCACAGATAAGGTCATCCAAAGGTAGCTTACTTACATTCTATTGAAAAAAGTTGTTTTTTAAAAATGAAAAGTAAAAGATGGGTTCCATTGAAAAAGAAGTAAGTTGACCTTCAAATGTCCTTCATAATACGGGTCAAGGACACAGACAAGGCCATCACAAGGTACCTTACTTACATTCCTAGAACTCTTGTTGTGATCACTTAGTCTGAAATCACGATATTAAGTCAGTATAGCGCTCAGAAAGTTGAAAATCATATAATATAAAGATCGTCATTTTATAACCTTCAAGTGCCTGTAACTCGAAACCCAAGGACTTTTTGGACCTAGTGCACATCCAAACTTTCATTCGGGACACCTTAAAGAATACATTCCAGCCGGTTTTAGCTCAAACGACTGAACGTTTTTTTCTTGGTATTTTGTGCGGGGTCCTTTAAAAAAAAACATACACAAAAATGAGTTTTCATATTATTATTTGCTACGATTATTTTTGAAACATTATTTGAAAAAAATAGTAATATCAGAGCTGCACAGATGTTTAAAAATGGTTAACCTCATATAAAAAATAATAAAGAAGAAGAATAAATATTTCAACATATTTCAGGATGACCACTAAAGCTCTGCGAAAAAAATCTTCCGGTTTTTTTCTGGTTCACAAAATTGTGTACTGGTGATCTCTCGGTATATGAATTAAAAAAAGAACTTATCACTAATTTTTAAATGTAATTAAACCATAAGAAGCGTTAGCGTATACATGACGCAGTCCGAAGATTATATTACTAACCTTGTAAACAGGCTACGTTACTTCAAAAGGAAAAAAAAATTATTTACACGCTTAATATATTTCACATTCGGTTATTTATGTCAAAAATAATACCAAAGAAAAATGAAGAAATTCGATTAAACATGTCAGCAAAACCTGACAGAGAAATCTTTCAATTTCAAGTCATCTAAAGTAAAAATTAAGACATTTAAAATTTGTCAATTTAAAATTAAAAATGGTCATTTATAATTTATCACAAAAAAACATTATCTAATTTTAAAAGTCAGAATTTGAAGACCGAAAAATTAGGAAATCTTTATATTTGGAGTTTATGCCCTTTTGCGGCAAAGCATGGGAAACGAAAATTGCTTATTCTGAAACGTTCTCAGTACTATAAGTTGAACAATTTTTCACTTCAAGTCTTCAAGTCACTTCACGCAAATAAAAATTTGATAATACTGAGAGTATTGAAGACAGTGATGATTACAAAATTGTGGATGGTTCGAACTGAACGATTAAGCATTAAGATAATTACGCAAAAATATCTTCAAATTTCTAAGTTTAAAAAATTAAATAGTTTTAAACCTGCGTACTTGAAAATTAGACTTTTATTTATAATTATACACTCCAAATTCTAAAATTAGAATTCTAGATAAAACATCAAAATCATGAAAGGGTAGATTAGAGTGGCTCAGAAGGACACATTACCATTAGCGCTTCTTAATTGCTGATGCGTATGAGATGAATCATATCTAATGGAACCATGTTCTCAACAACAACAACATTATTTTGAAACCTACAGAATAAACACAGAATTATCTTTTCACCAAGTGTTCAATAATCAAATATTATTTAATTTTATGTAGTATATTATCAAAATCTTCAATTGAAATCTTTTTGATTAGTAAGGCATATACGTTTGCAAAATATCTCAATTTGAGATCATTTACGCACCAAAAATAGTAATTTTTCATTGAAAAATGTACACAGTTTGAAGAGTCTTTCATGAAGAATGTGAAGGATAAAGTCAATGTAAGTTTTTCCTCCGGGGGGTAGGGCGGTTTGGCGGTGCTCTCCCACTCAAAATCCAGTGGGCTCCAATGATGATATCTCTAAATTTTTAATGTGACGAACTTCAGGAACATGTACAGAACTAAATTGAGGCCACAATCACGAAAAACTTAAAAAAAACAAGATAAGAGCCAGAAGAGTCACGGTCTATATATAGTCATTTTTTCAAGAGCGCATTCTTCTTTCCGGTAACCAGCATTCGTTTAGTAGACTTCACAATTTATCAATCTCACCGCTGGATCTTCAAGCGAATCAAGAAAGAAGTAAGAGTTTAATTTAAAAATTGAAAATATATTTTTAATAATTTTTCTTCATACGATTTTAGTATATGCAGGATTTTAAAATGATCCAGCGACAGCTGATAGCGGCTATTCTCGTCAGTGTCATTTTGCGAGCAAGTAAGTTGAATCTTCAAGAAATTTTCAAGTACATTTCGTAATATTTTTTTAATAAACGAAAAATTTTGATCTAATTTTTTGTAATTTTGACGATTAAATTTCTTACAAAATATAAATTTAAATAGATATACATCATAAAGGTCATATGTTTCATCAATAAACAATAAGCAGCAATAATTCTTTGAAAATTATCCAACTAACAAAAGTTACAATTTAGTTAATAGCTTCTTGCAATTAAGCTATACCATTTCTATTTGTTTTTTGCAGATGGATACAGTTATAAAGATGCTGCAAACTGGGGCGAAAAATATTCAAAATGCAATGGAAGATATCAATTTCCTATGATTTTAGAGACAAATGACGAGATGGGTTTTCCATCTATTGATAAAACCCTAAAATTTACCAACTTTCATAAATTACCAACAAACGCGACCATAAAGAATACTGGTCATACTGGTATTATATATTAATTATTTTAATTTATCAATTCAATT
Organism: Andricus curvator; assembly: GCA_932195095.1. Taxonomy (NCBI): domain Eukaryota; kingdom Metazoa; phylum Arthropoda; class Insecta; order Hymenoptera; family Cynipidae; genus Andricus; species Andricus curvator. The sequence goes on from CAKNYM010052896.1 coordinate 541,523, forward strand.
CTACTTTATTTTATTTAATACATTTTTTACATTTCTCATAATACAGTGGAAGTAAAAGCTCATTGGTCTGGGAAAGCTCCAACGGTCTCTGGCGGACCCCTCCATAAGAATTACGAATTCGAAAAAATCACTTTTCATTGGGCCCAAAAAGCGGTAAGTGTTGCATAAGTTTTTGATACTTTCTTAATTCAAATTAATGAAATTTTGCTAATTATTATACTAGTGTCATTTTACTACTCGAATTAAAGAAAAATATAAACGTTTATTAATCAAGCGCGTTATTGTAGCTGTTGAAATTTATTGACATGATGAGAGTTAAATATTGAGAAAGTTGTAAATAGGGAACAAGGAAATGCTAGCATTATTTCCACACCTATGTATTTTACCTTACTTTTTCAAAGTTTGAAATAATTACACAGAATCTCGATTTTATTTTTAAAGCAATCGACAAAAAAAGTTCACTCCTTGTTTAATGAACGAAATTGCCAAACAAGTAGTAAATATTTTCACTTTATTACTTCCGTAAGTCAAATAAATTTGAGATATTTTTGCTATTCCATTCGTGAAATAATAAAGTATTACTACTTTATTAGTCAAAAATTAGGTTTATAAATGCATTAGTAAAATTTTCAGTAATTTAAATTTAGTGAGTAATTAATGGAAACGATACTGAGGATCATAATAATGATGATAATATTTACTTTAATTGCACGAATAAAAAGTGGGATGTGGGTGAATCTAAAGAGGATCATATTGAATTTGATCGTCCACCTCAGTAAGTTAAAAGTTCTCTCTTGATATTTTTATGGTCGCTAACACTGAAAAAACGTTCGATATTTAATTTAATATATTAATTTTTTTCAGTCCGCTAGACATGGAGATGCACATGTTTTTTATCAAAAAGATTTGAAATCATTTAAAGAAGCTCAGAAACAAAAGGGCGGTCTTGCAGCATTTAACATTCCACTCTCGGTAAGAATTCCATATCAATTAGTTCAAATATTTTCTTCCAATAAGTGATTCCTTATCGGTTGTACAAAATACTACACAAATATTGTATTGAAAAAACTTAAAACGGGAAAATAAGGGGGTGATTATGTAATTTTGCCACATTTATTTTCATTTCCACTTTTAAGAATTTCACGCTGGTTGTTTTTCAACTATTTTGACGATTAACTTGAAAAAAAAGAATACCGACGTGAGTGTTGAAAAAGGTTGACAAAAATTGCTATTCCCTAACACAAAAAGTAAGCAAAAGTGACTAATGTGCATGAGTAATGTGAATCATGTTTTGCTGAATTTAAAAATCATAAAAATGATTGGATCCCTGAGACTTGAATCAATTCAAGGCAATGGAAAATTCCCTGAAATCTTATAAAAAATCTAAATTCTTTATAATCTTTGGTAATCTCTTGAAAAATTATGAATCCTGGAAAAAGTGACAAAATGTTTAAAAATACAATTAAATGCAATTGGCGATGTTTTTTAAAATTTTCTTGTAGAAAAGCATGAAAAATAACAGTAAAGTACAAATTTCTACAATTCAAAAATTTGTCCAATTTTTTATTGATAATTGTTTTTTATTTTGTTGTGAAAACAAACAAGCCTTTGCAGAAAACTAGTACAAATCGAATTTTGTACTTTTTTGTATATTGTTATATTTTACGAAGTGTCTCGTCATCCCGAAATTCGGGATGACTAGCCCACTTTCAACATTTGGCTAGTCGTCCCGAAATTCGGGATGACTAGCCCATTTTGAACATTTGGCTAGTCGTCCCGAAAATTATGTATTTTTTTTTATTCACTCCCTTTGAGTTAGCCGAAGATTAACAAAACTGCCATTCATCCCTTGTTAAAAATAAATTAAAGAAAAAACGGATAAAATTAAAAGTTAGGTTATATTTTATAAAGTGTAGTCCTTTAAGCTTCAACGTATTCAAATTATTTTATGTATTTGCACTGTGTCACCGCAGTCTCAATTTCTTTCGAAACTTTCCTATGATTTCCGCGCTCTGATTGGACCTTCTTTTGATGTGATCTAGACTCTTTTCAATTCTGTCTGGTATGCACTTTATAAAACAGTTTCTATTTGCTTTTACTAATCTGAGGTTTTGACTTTTTTTGTACGTATTTCTATCCTAGCACTGCACAGAAAGGTTGCAATGCTTCATTCACTGTAACTGCACGCAAAGATGGGCAAGCACTGCTTGTCAGATCCGTAAATAATAAGCATAATCACATGTGTTCAAAGGTTTTATTTTAGAATTATTCGTCACTTTGCGTGTACATTTTCAAGCAAAACCGTTTTTTTATTCTCTTCATGTCTCTTGGAGGGGGGTTGGGGGGGGGGGCAAGACACTCCTGTTACGGGGCACAGAAATAATGTAAGGTTAAACCCCTACCCCTTTTCCAAGTCCTAATGGGGCAGGAAGGCACCCCTGTGACTGTTCACAGAAATAATGTAAGGTCACACCCCTTACCCCTTTTCCAACGCCTCGTGAGGGGATAGGAAGGCACCTTTATGACTAGTCACAGAAATAATGAAAGGTCACACCCCCTGCCCCTTTTCCAACGTCTTATGGGGGCGGGAAGGCACCCCTGTGACTGGTCACAGAAATAATGAAGTTCACACCCACTGCCCCTTTTCCAACGTCTCATGGGGGGCGGGAAGGCACTTTTGTGACT
>CAKNYM010052896.1:544217-608926 GCA_932195095.1 Andricus curvator
ACTGGTCACAGAAATAATGAAGTTCACACCCCCTACCCCTTTTCCAATGTCTCATGGGGGGCGGGAAGGCACTTTTGTGACTAGTCACAGAAATAATGAAAAGTCACACCCCCTGCCCCTTTTCCAACGTCTTATGGGGGGCGGGAAGGCACCCCTGTGACTGGTCACAGGGGTCAATTTACATGTGGTATATGTGGAATTTGGTTGAAGTCGACTGAAGAAAGCGATAGTGATGATACTGATACAATTGAAAATCACATATTTTGTGATTATTGCTTGCTTTGGTGTCATAACGAGTGTGCAGTCAAAAATATTCCAAAGAGTAAATATTGGATGTGCCAAAACTGCCACAAGAAATAAATATTTGGTAAAACTTCGATGTTATAATAAAAATTTCAGTCTGAATTTGTAAGTTTTGATGTAAATTGTGATAAATTACACAAATCAGTTTTGTACTTAATCTTAAATTGGTGATGGTACGTAAATATGGAGAAACTACATATGATATCTAATACGTACTGTTACTGCATTACTGTTTATATCCATGTGAAATAAATTATATTTGATATATTATTTAATATTACATTTTCGTATTTCTCAATTTTATTCTTCCTTCCATTGAAAATTAATTTTTAGTTTTAATTTAATTTTTTTTTAAACTATCTATTCAGAAACAAATTTAAATCAAAATAATCATCCTATACTTTAATAATGTTAGTTTAAGAAATAAAATATCAATGATTTGTCTATTTCTTTCGAGTTTTAAATAATAAAATATAAATTATTTGTCTATTTCTTTCGAATTTTAAATAATAAAATAAGTTGGTGGTAAGCCTGTATTTAATGGATTCCGCTGAACATAACCTATTTATCTTGATGTTGATAGAGGTAGACCAGCTGATAAACTAGAAGTGGAGTCACAGGTGATGACAGGAATGAAGATTATTCCATGATATTTACCGTGGTTACCGTATGAATTAATGGAAAAAAATTAGTGTTTTATATAATATTAAAATAAAATTTTAGAGATAATGACGCCGAAAAGTGGTGCGAGGCTAGAGGACCGGAGATCCCTAATATTGTCTAATTAAAATCAGTAAAATTAATTAAGTGCATTATTTTCAGGACGACTAGACAAATGGTGAAAATAGGCTAGTCGTCCCGAATTTCGGGGTGACTAACATTTTTGGTGATTTTTGTCTAGTTAAAAGGAGAAATTTCATAAAATGCATTATTTTCGGGACGACTAGCCGAATGGTGAAATTAGGATTGTCAATTTTGGTAATTTTTGTCTAGTTAAAAACAGTAAAATTAATAAAGTGCATTATTTTCGGGATGACTAGCCAAATGGTAAAGATAGGCTAGTCGTCCCGAATTTCGGGATGACTAGCATTTATCTTGATTTCCGGCTAGTCGTCCCGAAATTCGGGACGACTAGCCCAAAATTAAGAAAAATGCTATTTCTCCCGAAATTCGGGACGACTAGACGCAGCCTATATTTTATTGTAGTTTTAATTTCCCACCATAATACACAAAAAAAAAACATCTACAAGTATTCACAACTACAAGATTCTGTATGAATTTACAGATTTTACAGCTGAAAGGTGTTCTTTTTTTACTTTTGTAAAATTTTTTCCCGAAGGGTTTGTGTTTACGAAAAATCCTATATTTTTGACACATACTTGAAATTTCAGACCAATTACGTCAAGCCCGAACATCTCTTTGACATCCTGGAAAAAAATGTATATAAGGTGCAATCCCCAAAGTCAGCAGCAGAGATACCTTCGTTTCGCTTAACAAGTATTCTAGCTGATCCTAGTTATGATCCATCATTTAACTTTTACGAAGGCTCTTTGGATTATCCACCTTGTTGGGAATCTGTGACTTGGTTCGTAAATGAATATGATGTCACTATCAATGAGAACCTGGTAAGAATCTATATTTTCTGAAATTATGTACGAAAATACATTCAAAATTTTATACACTACTATTATCTTCTATTCGTATTTTTTCTTTTAGGTAAAGGAATTTAGAAAAATAAAGTTGGCAGAAGGAGACGTGTCGAATGTTAGACCTACCCAGCCGCGAAACAAACGTCAAGTTCAGTGCGTATTTGCTAATAGATGGAAAGGCGAGTGATTGTCGGTAACCGGCTGTGCTTGGGAAAGGTTTTCTGCAGTTTTCCTCTCCTTTGGCCACACGACCAAGCAAATGCGAGCGCTTCTTATAAAAATCCGGCTGCAGACGGACAGGGGTAGAGAGTATCGTTATGGGCTTATTGTTTTTTTTTTTTGAAATTTCTAACAAAAATTTTAATGTATGTAATAAAATAAAATAAAGTCTTTGGTTTCATGAATAATTTTTTCTCTATAATCACATCTAGTTTTCAGAAAAATTATTATCAACTATGTAGCTGATTCTGATAGTAGGTAAAAGTTTCACTTGCCCATCAGCAGTGCACCCTTAAAATTTTAGTTTGATCAGATAATATGTTCTGTTCTTCGTATGCATTTTATAATTCAAATTTTTGAACATATATAAAAAGCATTTCCATGAGCCAAAAATGATGTGGAAGTTTTTGACGGTACAGTTTCTTCAAGTGAATAATAATATAGAATTATAAATTCTGAAATAAATTTTGCTCACTTTAGGACTTTCTTCAAATGTGCAGGAAAACGAACAAATTGTGCTAACAACACATTTTCTTAAAAGAAGTTAAACATTTCGACGTAATTCGTGATTTGGGATGCAATTCTGTCGAAAAATGAATATAAATCGTATATACATCGAAGAAACGATTACATTTAATTAAACAATTATTGCCAGCTTTATTATTTAAAACAAATTCAAATCAAAAACTTTGGAATTTATATAGTGACCTCTTGTCATGAGGATTCAAAATTTATTAATTTTTTTTTGTAGATGCATTCAGTCATAAAGATGCTAAAAACTGGTGCAAACAATATCCAGAATGTGAGCGGATACATTCATCTCCTGTAAATATTGACATTTCTAACGAACATTTTAATGATTCCATGAAACTTACCAGCTTTATTAAACTTCGAAAAATAATTATCATAAGGAATAGGGATCTCAATAATATTAAATATTAATCATTTTAGTTTATAAATGTAATCTTCCTTTATTTTGTGCTACAAGTTCTTATACATTCCCTATAATGAAGTCAAACTAAAATCAAAATGGTCTGAAATACCTCCAAATATTGCTAGTGGAAACTTTATGCGAACTACGGATTTCCAAATCTTATTTTTCATTCAAGCTAAAAAACTTCAGATGTCCCAATACTATAAGAATACCTGTATAGCTACCAGTAAGGAGAATATTAATTATTATATTTTTTGTTTTCATTCACACATACTTCTAATGTCGTTTTTAATGTGATATTGGTAATTTAGCCAACATCGACAAAAAGTTGAATATTAAATTTACACATAATAATTTTTATTCAATAGGACAGATTTTGTGATGCAATAAGACGTTATATAAATTTTGCAAGAAAATCTACATAAAAATTCGACAAAAAATTTAAAACTGAATTTGTCTTTGACAAAACAGCAGCTCTTCTGATATCAAATAATCTAATTTGAAAATGTAAAAAATGGAAATTTATTAATTCTAAAGGCAAAATAGTAATGCGTTATGCAATAAAATCTGAAGACTTTATCTAGTTTGAACACGTTTCATTCTACCGGCTTTAACATTAGACATGGTTCCAAAATCAAATTAAAAAATCTGCCCGTTGCGCGGGCACATCGACAACTATAAATTGGTGATTGTGCTTTAAAAAACACATTCTCATCACGAATCTCGTGCGTTGCACTCGATTTTGTCTAAAGTGTCTTTATTTCAAATGTAGTTTTATAATAAAAGTTCATAAGGACTACGCGTCCTATGAAAAAAATGATTGATAACAAATTTGTAGATCTTCTTTTAGTGCACAATTTTTGTCATTCATCTTCTTTGTATCTTGTATAGTTCGATCGCAAAATGGAATTTTTTCTTTATTTTTTTGTACGACCAAAATTTGAATTTTTCATTTTTCGAAAAAATTGAAAATGTCTCATGGAAATCTGGTAGAATGTTCAAAAATCAACGTTTTTCTATTCTTGATTTTTTTCATATCGTGCGTTGTTTGGCTTCAAATATTATTATTTTTTTTTCATTTTGTAAATGCTGTAACTCTCGTGATAATTTTTTATCGGAAAAAGTCATGAGGATAGATTGTTCGTCTTCTTGAGTACAACGAAAACCTTACATAGAATTTTCAAATCCTGAGAAAAATGGTTTTGAACATTTTGAAAATGCTTTAACTTTTTGTTTTTTTTCAAAGTAGCTGACTAACGAACTTGACCTTCAGTTTTTGATTTAGGAGGTCTCAAAATGCGGAAATTCGGCAAACAGGGGTGGGGATGTCAAATTTTACACAAATCTAATACCTTCGCTCATGAGAATCTGGAAAACTTATTTTAGTTACACTATTTCAGTTAAAATATTCAGTATAGTTTTGCAATATGATCGGCTGTTTTCGTGAGAAATTGATTCTTCTGTGAAAATAGACAAATTCGCGATGAGCGACCCCTAAATATTATTCGAATTATTGATCTATTTTCGTCGTTCATTTTCAATCCAAAACGAAAGAAAAATCGAAAATGAAAGTGGAGATTTGGACTTTCTTCTTTTAACCTTCCAAATGCTGGACATTTTAATTAATTTAGAACCGTGCAATGAACACCTTTTTTCTACGCTCTAGCAAAATATGGTGAAACAAATTCTTATTCTCGTAATTTAAATATTATCACGGGTTTGAATTTGTTTCGTAATCTGGAGATCTTAACAGTCTCTACGCATTATTCGAGCTTTTTAGTTCCTGATAGCTAGGAGATAATTTATTTCTAATATAACCCTGTTTTTAACAATTATTTTAAACCCTACAAACTACGAACAGAATTATTTATTTATGAAGGCTTCAAGTTTCAAATAACTTTACATTTTAAATAGTTATATTTTTCAAAGCTTCCAGTAAAAATTGTAATTGTTTGCACCGCCTAAAAATACAATCTATGAATTAGAAATTGTTAAATTCGAAACGGATAAATAAAAATTATCCAAAAATTTAAAATAATAATTTTTAATTGGAAAATGTGCACAGTAAGACCAGTGAAAGACTTGAGGTTGAACATTTTCAACCCTGCAAGTTGAAACCATTTTTGATTTTTAGACTTTAAAATGTATAATAATTGAATGGTCCTTTTCAGAATCCGTAAGGAGACTTTTTCTTTAGTTTTAGTTCACATAGAATTGAGCTAGCTTTTTATTATTCAAAGATAAAAAGTTGACATTTATATTTCGCGAAGGCTCTTTAGATTATCTACCAAGCTCGGAATCTCTGAGTTGGTTAATATATAATTATGCAATATATATGTCAGAAACCCTGGTTAAAATCTATATTTCTTGAAAGTATACACAAAAATAAGCTCTTATTTTATCATTGATTATGATCCTTTCTGTACTATTTTGTATTATTTTTTTATAATACTAGTGTGAGAACTTTCCATATGTAAAACAATCGTAAGCCAAAGATAAAAAAACAAACAAGGAAAAGAATATATATTTAAGAATATTTCAGGATGACCATCGAACTCAACTAAAAAAATATTCTGGCCATTTCCCGGGTTTCTTCTCGTTTGCAAAAATGTTTTCCGACCATTTCTGCACATCTAAATTTAAAAAAATTTGAACTTATCACTAATTTTCAACTTTATTGGAATAATCAAAACCCTTAGTCTATAAATGAGGCAGCCCGAATGTAATATTGTGTAACATGTAAACAGGCTGCGTCACCTCAAAATGAAAGAACATGAATATTTACACACTTAATCTACGTCACTTTCGTTTATTCACGTCAAAAATAATTCCACAGAAAAATGATGCAATCCGAATAAACACAACAGCACACATGACACAAGAGTTCTCTGATTTCGAATCATCTAATCTAAAAATTAAAACATTTGCAATTTGTAAATTCTAAACCTCAAGTAATAATGTAAGATTTATTACAGATGAGTCTTATCGAATTTGAATACATATTAATCTACAGTGTTCAGTACTGTTTTGAATTTCAAGTTTTTAAATTTTCATAATCAGAAATGGCACAATAATAGAAAATTTTAACATTTTACACTGTTCGATATAATAAAAATAGAATTATTCTATTATTAAGTCTTCCACAGACATATATGTTTATAAAACTTACACCTACTATCAATGAAATCGCAATTTTCGAATCCCAGATGTCTAAAATTTAAATTATCTCACTTCAGAATGAAAATTGTTAAATTTCAAAGGCTTTCAATATAAGATTATCTAAGCAGCAAAAATAGTAATTTTTCATTCAAAAATGTACTGAGTATGATGAGCTTTCTTGCGCAAAAATGTTTAACGGTAATCGGACTAAACTGAAATTAGAAAAATTTAACTAAGTACTCATTTTCAAATTTATTAAAATAATACGAAGCCTTAGTGTAATCACGACGCAGCCCGAAGGTAAAATTGTGAAACTCGTGAATAAGTTACGTCAGCCTAAAATGGAAAAAACAAATTTATTTACACACTAAATCCATTCCATATCAGTCTATTTACGTTAAAAATAATTCCATATGAATACTACGAAATTCGATGAAACGCAAAAGCCAACCTCAGACGGAAATCTTATAATTTCGAATCATCTAAACTAAGAATTAAAATATTTGCAATTTGAAATCACAAAGGAGCTTTATCAAATTTGAATAAGCTTTATCATGCGGGGTTATGAAATTAGACACTGTTTTGAAATCACATATTCAAAACTGTGAAAATTTCAAAGTGTTGGCTTTCAGAATTAAATGTATAAGAATTTGAAGCCTGAAAAATAAGAAAGTTTCCAATGCGTTTTGTTTAGAACCTTTCAACATCAAAAAATGTAACCGAAGAACGAAACGAAAATATTTTGTTTCCCTAGAAATTCAAAATTTCAAATCATAAATCAGCTTCGCATTGCGCAATTTTGAATTAGAAACCTTCAAACCAGAAGATGATCACATTGAATTAACATAGAAGTTTGATATTACTGAAAGAGTGAAAAAAACACTGCAAATTAAAAAATAAATTGTATGGTTCGAAACGAACGATTAAAAATTTATAGACTTGAAAATGAATATTTGCAAATTTTGAACCTTTGAAAACTGAAATCTTTCAAATTTTAGGAATGGAAATAAGACTATTTTGAAATTATGCATTCTGAAGTGATGAATAATCTGATAATCAAACATATATAATATTAATTAATAATTAATCAAAGACAGCACTAGGTGGATAAGCAGTGCATGAAGATCCTGAAAAGGGGTGTAAAAAAATTACGCATTTCAGCTTGCATTTTCGATTTTTTTCGTTCCTTTTGGGTTGGAAATGAACCGGGGTGAAGAAGAAATAAATTGGACAATACTGAAAGTTAGCTGATCGCGAATTTGTCTTTTTGTATAAAAAAATCAATTTTTCTCGAATGCGGCTGATCATAACGCAAAACTGTACAGAATGAAAATGATGCAGTTTATTAAGATAAATACTTTCTATTGATATTTTTATATTGAGTTATTCTCATTTAAGAAGATATCCTAAGAAGTTTTTTATGAAGAAGCAATAATCATCTATTTCACTTACTGGGATATCTGTATTGCGAATCTAAATTATATTCAGATTCGTGGGAAGCAATTCATGTTAACATTTGAAATTACTTGTTTTGAAAAATTGGTTCATATCATCATTTTTAGGAACTTAAAAAGAGTGTAATTAATTCAAAATCGTTGAGTAAACGCCTTTTCCTTCGCTCTAGCAAAATATTGTAGGAAAAATTCTTATTTTCGTAATTCTAATATTATTAGGGATTTCAATTTGTTACATAGTCTGGAGATCTTAACAGTCTCCGCACACCATTAAAGCTTTTTATCTGCTGATGGGTAGAAAATAATTCAGTTCGAAACTAACCTTGGTTTCAACAAACAATTATTTTGAAACCTACAGAATAAATACAGAATTCTTCATTTATGAAGTATTTCACAGTTAAATAATGTTAAATTTTGAACAGTTATATTCTTCAAATCCACAATGAAACCATAAAAAGCATGAGAAGGTACATTAAAGTGGAACGGAATGACACATTATTAGATCTTCTTATCTGCAAATGCGTAGGAGAGGATTCATGCCTAATAGACCCATCTTTTCAAGAAACGATTATTTTGAAACCTATAGAATGAGAAAATAAACGCTTTCAATTTGAGATTATTTAGGCAATAAAAATAGCTAATTTTCAACGAAAAAGGTACGGAGTGGAAGAGTCTTTCATGAAGAATGTGAAGGATAAAATCAATGTAATTTTACCTTCAGGGGGTAGGGCGTTGTGGTTGTGCTCCCCTCCCTCAAAAATCCAGTGGGTTTCGCTGATTATATCACTAAATTTGAAATGCAATAAACTTTAAGAAGCACGTGTAAAACTCAATTCACGACACAATCACGTGTATAATAAACTTTAAGAAAACAAGATAGGAGAGATAAGAATCTCGACCTATATAAAGTCGTTTTTTCAAGAGCGAATTCTTCTTTCCCGATACCAGCGTTCGATTAGTAGACTTTACAATTTATTCATCTCACCGCTGGATCTTCAAGTGAATCAAGAAAGAAGTAAGAGTTTAAATTTAAATCTGAGAATACATAATGTAAACTAATATTGAAAAAAATTTAATAATATTCAAGTTATTCTACCGGCTTCAAAATTATAAACTATTTTGAAATGAGTTATTCAAAATTGTACCAATATCAAAGAAGTATCCTTCAAAATCAAATAAGATAAATTTTAAGTCTGAAAAATTAGAAAATCAACAAACGAGAATCACTTTCGTTTTTTTTTTAATTGAAAAAGATAAACAATTGAACTAATTTTTTGCTTAGAAGCGTTCAATCTTGAAAAATTTATTAGAAGAAAGAAAAACAATATTTTTTAATTTTATTAGAAATGTACAAGACCAAATAAGAAGTCAGCTTCACGTTGTGCTATATTAAATTGCAAACCTGTAAAAAAACTGAACACTGTCAAACTTGAGGACTCGTAATTATACTATTTTAAAATAATGCAATCTAAATTGATGGTTAGTCTGATAATTAGAATTGACAATTTGTTGATTATCAATTTAAGATAGAACTATGTCGATAAGCAACGCATTAGGATCCTGAAGAGGGGTGTTGAAACAACATTTCGAATCTCAAATTTCATTTTTTGATATTTTACTTCCTTTAGGGTAAAAAATAAGCCATGTGAAAGGGATTCTCGAAAACGGCTGATCATAACGCAAAATTTTATTTAGACGCGTATTTTTTTCTGTATAATTTTTGCGTTAATTTTTCTGTGGATATAGACACATTCGCGATAAGCGACCACCAAATATTATTCGATTTATTTATCTATTCACGTGGTTCATGTTTAACCCAAAAATTGTATAATTAATTTGGAATCGTTTGATTAGCGCCTTTTCTCTGCACCCCAGCAAAATATGTTTGAAAAAATCCTCATTTTCGTGATTTTAATATTATCACGGATTTCAATTTGTTACGTAGTCTGGACATCTTAACAGTCCTAACACATTATTAGAGCTTTTAATTTCCTCATGGGTAGCATCTAATTCATTTCGAATATAAGCCTGTTTCCAACAAACAATTATTTTGAAACCTACCGAATAGAGACAGAATTATTTATTTATGAAGTTTTTTCTACAGTCAAAAAATGACAAATTTTGAATATTTATATTTTTTAAATCCTCAATGAAAACTTTTTATTATATGCACAGCTTACATTTACAATAAATAAATTATAAATTGTTGAAATGTCAATTTGTACATTTAAAGTTATGTAATTGAGGAATCAGAATAGTTCAATTGCAAACGTTTTCAATTTCATCAATTAACCAAGCATTACAAATAATGATATTTGTAATTGGAAAATGTACGAAGTCAGACAAGTAAGGGATTCAAGGATAAACATTATCAAAGTTAATCCTAAAGGATGAAACAATTTTCAATTGGACAAATTTATGATTTATTATAAAGGACAATACTCTAATTTAAAAGTGAGAATTTATAGCCTGACAAACTAGAAAATCTCCAAACGAGAATTATTTTCGTTTCTTTCAAATTGAAAACCATGGAAAAGTGGTCAAAGCAGGCACCATGGGCCTACAACAAAGGGTTTCGTAGCGTATTAAATCGTTAATAAAGTGGTTCAAATCTTTTTGTTGGCCCTTTTTCTGTGACAAATTTTGCTGCTTATACCTTTTGAGAATTTCCATCTTTGGCGTTTTTGCACTTTTGCAAACTTTGAACTTTAAACAAACTTCGTTTATAAGATATCGATCTCAAAAATAAATGTAACTCCGAAGCTCACTCCAAGTACAATAAATTGAATAATTTTGCAATTCAAGTTATAAGAATTTTACAATATATATAATAAAATTTTGATAATACTAAGAGTACCAAAAACACTGCGCATTGTGAAATTATGAGCAGGTACATTAAAGTTGCTCAGAAAGACAAATAATTAGAGCTTCTCATATGCTGATTCGTAGGAGATGATTCACGTCTGATAGACGCATGTTTCCAACAAACAATTATATCAGAACCTACAAAAGAACAATAGAATTATTATTTTCTAAAGTATTCGATATTCGATTATCATTAAATTTTAAATAGTTATTTTTTTTAAATCTTCAATTAAAATTATTTGAAGTATGAAGAACTAACATTTAGAAACGCTTTCAATTTAAGATTATTCAAGCATTAGGAATAGTAACATATCCTCAAATAATGTGAAGAACAGAAAGAGATTTTTATAAAGAATGTGAAGGATGAAGTCAATGTTAATTTTTCCTCAACTGATGTTATCACTAAATTTTGAATGCGACGAATCTCTAAAAATGTTTGGAAAACTATATTACGACACAATCACCTGTATAATAAGCTTTGAAGAAACAAAATAGCAGAGATAAGGCTGGACCTTCAAGCGAATCAAGAAAGAAGTGAGAGTTTAAATTTGAAATTAAAAATAAATTTTAATCATTTTTCTTCATATCATTTTAGAATATGCAGGATTTTAAAATGATCCAGCGACAACTGATAGCCACTATTCTTTTCAGTGTCATTTTACAAGCAAGTAAGTTCACTTTTAATGTTATTTATTCTCATTTGTGATTATGTGATTTCCTAGAGAATATAAATGTTAATAGATAAAGATGAAAAAATCATATGTATCATCAATACACAATAAGCAGCATTCATTAAAAAAATTGTCCAAATAATAAAAGTTACAATTTACGTATAATGGCTTTTTGCAATGAAGCCTTAAAATTTCTGTTTATTTCTTGCAGATGCATTCAGTTATAAAGATGCTAAAAACTGGGGCAAAAAATATCCCGACTGCAATGGAAAACATCAATCTCCTGTGAATTTATATTATCCTGGCGCTGAGAATTCTCCACTTATTAATGAAACACTGAAATTCACAAACTATTATAAGTTACCAACAAAAATGACCATCAAGAATACTGGTCACACTGGTATTAAACATTAATTACTTTAATTTATATATTTAATTCTGCTTCATTCCATTTACACATTCTTTTACTTTTCTCATGGTACAGTGGAAATAAAAGCCAGTTGGTCCGGAAATCCTCCAAAGATTACTGGTGGACCCCTTCACGAGAATTACGTATTTGAAAAAGCCACTTTTCATTGGGCCCAGAAACCGGTGAGTGTTTTCTAAGTTTTTAATACTCTCAACATTTAAATTATTGAAATTTCGCTAATTATATAAGTGCCATTTTACTACTTGAATTGAAAAAAAGTAAAAAGATAGAAACGTTTATTAATAAAACGCGGTATTGTAGCCTTTTGAAATTTACTGACACAATGAGAATGCAATATATTGAGAAAGTTATTTATGAAAGTTATTTATGAAATGATAAAATATTACTCTCCTATTAGTCGAAAATTAGGTTTATAGATCAATTAGTAAAATTTTCAGTAATATAAATTTAGTGAGTAATTAATGGAACCATTGCTGAAAATCATAATAATGATAATACTATTCATTTCAACCGCACGAATAAAAAGTTGAGATCGGATAATGATCAGAAAGATGGTCCTGCAGTATCTTATAGACTAACTCAGTAAGTTAAATGTGCTGTCCTAAAAATTTTATTGTCGCTAACACTGAAAAAACATTCGATATTAAATTAATTATATTTATTTTTTTAGTACGTTAGTTATGGAGATGCACATGTTTTTTTATAATAGAGATCTGAAATCATTTGAGAAAGCTCAAACACAAAAAGGTGGTCTTGCTGTACTTAACGTTGGCCTCGAGGTAAGAAGTTCATATTAATTAGTTCAAATATTTTCTTGCAAAATGTGGGTTTCCATTCTTTGCACGAAATACTACACAAATATTGTATTGAAAAAACTTGAAATGAGAAAATAAGGGGGCGAATATGTATCTTCTTCTCATTTATTTCTACTTTCACTTTTACGAATTTTACGCTGGTGGTTTCTTTCAAAGTGTTGTGAAGATTAAAGTTTAAAAAAAAGGACTATCGATGTGAATCTCGAAAAAGTGGAAGTACAAAAGGTGCTTTAGCGTTAGTTAAGTATTAAAATTTTTCCATTCATGATTCTCCGGGCAACCAGAACCTATTAGCCCGAAAAATTGAACAAAAGTTACTAATCTTTAACCCAAAAAGTAAAAAAAATTGAATAACGTGCATTAGTAATGTGAATAACGTTTTGTTGACATCAAAAGATATGAACAAAATTTAGAAATTTCTGCATGCAATTATAGGAATTCAGAGTAAATTCCAAAGGAATACAAGGAGTCGGATCGCGGCATCTCTAGGTCCGAAAATTTAAAGTTTTTTAGAGCTCTCAAAAGTTTCTTGGAATTTTCAAAAATACCCAGAAATATTGAAAATACTTTTAAATCCCTTCACGTTATTGCTACTGTGAAAATTGTTTTAGTTTCTTGTACTTTTATGTAAAAACTTTTCACAAGGATTTGTCTTTACGAAAAATTCTATATTATTGACACATCCTTGAAATTTCAGACCGGAGGTGACAATCCCGAAGATTTCTTTGACAACCTGAGAAAAAATTTACATAAGGTGCAATCCCCAAAGTCAACAAAGATGATACGTCCGATTCCCTTATCAACCATTCTAGGTGAACGTCCGCCACCATTCTTTTTTTACGAAGGCTCTTTAGATTATCCACCTTGCTCGGAATCTGTGACTTGGTTCACATCTATACCTAATATCCCTATTATCGATGACCTGGTAAGAATCTTTATTTATTGAAAATATGTACAAAAATGTGTTCGATATTGTATATAATACTATTATTTTGTATTCTTATTTTATCTTTCAGTTAGATCAATTCAGGAAAATAAAGTTGACCGAGGGAGACGTGTCGAATGTTAGACCTTACCAGCCGTTGAACCATCGTCAACCTAAGGTGCTGAATAGTGATAATGGGAAAGATGAGTAATTTTTGGTAACCGACTACGTTTGGGAAAGGTTTTCTGCAGTTTTCCTTACCCTTGGCCAAACATTCAAGCAAATGCGAGCGTCTCTAACAAAAATCCGGCTGCAGACGGTAGGGGGTAGATATCGTGGTTATGGGTTTTTGATATGCAAATTTCTAATAATAATGTTAATGTATGTTATAGAATAAAATGAAGTCTCTGATTACAACAATAATTGTTTTCTTTGAGTTATTTCAAGTATACACCCGCTATTGCACATCTAGGTATGAGTAATTACCGATTTTTCCTCATATCCGAAGTATTTCAAGATGAAATCGGGATCCATAGGTTTTCGAGTAGCTGATTTTGATAGTGGGCAATAGTTGTATTTGTCTAACAGCAGTAAGCCCTTAAAATTTTAGTTCGATCCGAAAATATTTTCGAATCTTTTTATAAATTTAAAAATTAAAATTTTTGAAAATTTATAGAAAGCTTTCCCATGGACCAAAAAATTATAATGAATTTTTTGTAGGTAAAACTTCTTTAGGCGCATAATAATATAAAAATATAAATTTAAAAATAAATTGTGCTCAAGTTAGTACTTCCCTAAAATTTGCAGAAAAGCCAGTTTTCTGGATTGTGCTAACCGCACATTTTCTTGAAAGAATTTGAAAATTTATATGTAATTCGTACTTTATTATACAATTTTGTAGGAAAATGAATATAAATTCTAAGTCTGAAAAATTAGAAAATCAGCAATCGAGAATCTCTTTTTTCAAATTGAAAACCATTAATAATCGAATAATTTTTTTCAAGAAGCTGATAATCATTAAACATTCATTAGAAGAACGAAAAAAAACATTTTTTTAATTTTCTTAGAAAAATATACTATAATAAAGCAGAAATCAGCTTCACATTGTGCAATTTTAAATTGAAAGCCTGTAAAATTGAAGAATATAAAATTGAATGAACGTAAAAATTTACTAATTCTGAAGGAATAATAACAACAATACAAATGTGAAAATTATAATGATTTGAATTAAACAATTAAAAATTAAGAGACCTGAAAACGAATATTTTATAATTAATAAGCTTTCAAAACTGAACATTTTCAAACTTAAGGACTCAAAATTAGCCTATTTCAAAAGTATGCATTCTAACGTTGAGATTTTGGGCTATTTAGGATTTTTAAAGAAAAAAATAAATAAATTTTAACCATTTGCACTGAACCAAAAGAGACAAATTTGTAAGAAATTTTTAAAGAAGCAGTTCAACTTTCTACGAACTGGTTGAATTTTCAACCCAACAATGAACTTGCCAATCAAAAAGAAAAATTTGTTACCAAGACGATTAGTTTTCTACAAAAAAAAAGACAAATTTCAAACCAAATTGTTGACTTTGGAAACAAAAAACACAAATTTTCTAAAAAAGAGTTAATGTTCAATCAAATAGTTCAAATTTCTACCACATGATTGGAATTTTGAGTGAAAAAATTTTTTTTCTAGAAAACAGTTGAATTTTCAATCCGAGAAGATGAATTCTTAATACAAAATGAAATAATTGACACTTGAAGCAAAAAATAATTCTAATTTAAGATAAAAAATTGTTCAATTCTAACAGAGCGGCGAATTTTCAAGAAAATAGTTGAGAACTTAGCAAAAATTTATGAAATGTTAATTAGAAAGTTGCATTTCTGACCAAAAAAGAATTAGCTTTTCAAAGAGAAAAGAATTTACCACAAAATACAATTATTACAAAATATTAATTACAAAATATTAATTCTAAACCCAAAAAATAGAATTTTTAACAGAATTATTGAGTTTCCAACCAGAGAGATGAATTTTAAACTAAAGTGATAAATCTTTTCAAGAAATACATTTTTAAAAGAGTAGTTCAACTTTCAATCAAGTAGTTGAATGGTCAACTAAAAAATACGAATTCTTAACGAAAAAATCCATAGTTGATATTTCAATCAAGAAAGATTTAAATTTAAATAAACAATATTTGAATTGAAAGAAAAATATCATTTTTCAACGGAATAGTTAAGTATTCAACCAAAGAGGTGAACTTTTAACTACGAGTAAAATTACGAATCTTGAAAAAAATGTATGTTTAACAAAAAAGGTCCAAACTCAACTATATATTTGAATTTTCAATCAAAACAATGATTTTTTTACAAAGAAAATCAATTTTCGTATTCGGTTATATTAATTCTGTTCGCATCAAGGCGGATTTTTTTCTATTTATTACAAATTTTGTAGACAAAAATAACAACGCTGTTTTCAACAAACAACTATTTTTAAACCTACCAAATAAAAACAGAATCATAAATTTAAGAAGGCTTTCACATTCAAATGATGTTAAATTTCAAATAGTTATATTCTCAAAATATTTAATTGAAAATTGTTAATTTTTGCACAACTCAAAATTTTTTAGTTTCAAATGCTTTGAATTTAAAACTATACCAGCATTAACAATAATAATTTTCAATTGGAATATATACGCAGTACGACCAGTTAGAGACTGCAGGTGGAAGATTTTCAAATTAAACCCCGAAAGATAAAATGTTTTCTGAAATTTGAACTTTAAAATCTATAATAATCACACAACCCTTTTGAGAATCCATAAGGAGACCTTTTCTTTACATTGAATTCATATAGAATTGAGCAGCCTTTTTATTATTTAAAGATCAAAAGTTGTCATTTGTATTTCACGAAGGCTCTTTAGATCATCCACCTTGCTCGGAGTCTCTGAATTGGTTAATATATAAATATGTAGTCTTCATGTCAGAAACTCTAATTAAAATTCATATTTCTTGAAAGTATACACAAAAATAGGTGTGTATTTTATTATTAACTGTGATCATTTTTGTATTATTTTGTATTATTTTTTTATAATATTAATGTTAGATCTTTCCAGATGTTAAACAATTGGCAGCATAAGGTAAAAAAGGACCACGGAAAAAATTATATATTCAGAATGACCATTAAACTCTACGAAAACATTTCCCGGTCATTTCTCAGGTTTCTTTTCGTTTGAACAAATGTTTTCCGGTCATCTCTCCTAATCTAAATTTGAAAAATTTGACTAATTACTAATTTTCAAATTTATTAAAACACTAAGATACCATAGTCTATAAATGACGCAGCCCGAAGGTAATATTGTGTAACTTGTAAACAGGCTATGTCACCTCAAAATAAAAAAAACAGAATTATGTGCTCAGTTAATCTCTTCACTTTCGTTTATTCACGTTAAATATTATTCTACAGGAAAATGATGAAATTTGAATAAACACAATAGCACACATGACATAGAACTTCTCTGATTTCTAAACATCTGAACTAAAAATGTACACATTTCAAATTTGTAAATTCTAAACTCAATATAATAATTTCTAATTTATTAGTGATAAGTTTGATCTTATTTGAATACACTTTATTCTACAATCTTCTACAACGTTTTGAATTTCTAGCTTTTATAATTTCACAATATTACATGCCACAATGATAGCACATTTAAACATTTTTAATGGCTCGAATTGAAATGTGAATTTGAAACTTTTAAATTAGACTGCTAGAGAAAAAATAAGAATTATGAGCAGGTACATTAAAGTGGCTCCGGAAAACATTATGAGAGCTTTGAATCTGCTGATGCATAAGAGATAATTCTTGTCTAATAGAACCATAATTTCAACAAAAACAGTTGCTTTAAAAACTGCAGAATAAAAATAGGATTATTCTTTTATGAAGTCTTCCACAGTCAAATAGGTTCACAGAACATCTGAAATTTAAATGATCTAATTTAAAAGTGTAAATTTTTGATTTTTAAATGGAACTCTTCAATTCCTAATTCTAATTAGAAAAATGTAACTAATCATTCATTTTCAATTTTATTAAACAATAAGAAACCTCGGTGTATACATGTCACAGCTCGAAGGTAATATTGTGAAACTCGTGATTAGGTTACGTCACCTTAAAATGGAAAAAATAAAATTATTGACAAACTAAATCTATTTCACCTGAGTTTATTTACGTTGAAAATATTTCGACAGAAACACTACGAAATTCGATAGAACGTCAAAGCAATCCTGACACAGAAATCTTATACCTTCGAATCATCTAAAATAAAAATTAAAAAATTTGAAACCACAAAGAAGCTTTATCTAATTTTAATAAGTTTTATTCTGTGGAGTTCAAAATTATACAATGTTTTGAAATAATGTATTTAAAAACGAGAATCATTTGCGTTTCTTTCGAATTGAAAATAATAATGAAATTATTCAAAGCAGGCGTCATGCTTCTACAAAAGAGGCTTTCGTAGCCTATCAAATCGTTAATAAAGTGGTTCAAATTTTTTTGCTAGCCCTTTTGCTTTGACAAATCTTGCAACATATGTCCTTTTGGGATTCGGCAATTTGGCGTTCATGACATTTTGCGTAGGGTTTACCTGGAGAAAATTAGGAAGAAAGGGCGGACATATGGACGGATCAACAATCAACCAAAAATACAATCTTAAGAAATTAAATTTTGAAGAATGGAAAACAGAAATTCCTGTAATTTAAAAAGTTGCCTGTATCAAAATTTAATAATTCTTAAAGTGGGTTCCTAGAAGAAACATAAAAAATGTGAGCAGGTATATTAGAGTGGCTCGAAGAAAAACAAATTATCAGAGCTTTTTATTTGCACATTGCAAGAAAAGAATACTGACGTGAATTTTGAAAAAGTAAAGAGGAAGTGAAAGTAAAAAAGTATTTTCAGGGCTACCACTGTCTAATTCACCTAGAAAAATTGACATATTCAAACCGGAAAAAAAACAAAAGTTTCTATTTGTAACCCAAAAAGTGATAAAGAGTGAATAATATGCATTAATAATGATTTAAAGTTGAAATAATTTGAATTTAAAGTAATGATTTTAATGAGTTGAATGATTTAGTATAAGATCTAAACATTCGAATCTCTTAAATAATCCTAAAATATTTTGAATCCTTTATTTTTTTCCCCCTTGACATTTTTTAAAGCTTTTGAAAATTCCTCGGAGTTCTTATAAATATTTAAAAATATTTCCAATCCTGAACAACTCTCTAAAGCTTTTTAAAGTTGGTAAAAAATTTGTTGAAATTTTTGAAAGTACTCCACAATCTTTAAAATCCATCGAAATCAAATTAAATTTCACTTTGTTTTAAAAGCATACGATTTGTTACAGACGAATACAGGATTTTATATTTTCAAATAAGGGCGTTTGACATCATAAAAACACATTTAATTTTAAATAAATTATCGTAGAGAATTAGAAACCTACACGACACAATACAAGATTTCACAAAAATTGAAATATTCAAAATCTGTACAAAGAATGATGTTGTCTTTCGTCTATTATTAGGAACAAAATTTTTTACTTTTTTCATATTTTTGTATTTAATTGTAGTCTGAATTTACTGTCAGATTTCACGAAAAACTCCATCTGCATGAATTTATATCTACAAGAATATATAGTAATTCACAGGTTTGACAGCCAAAAGTTGTTCGTTTTGACTTGGGATGACAAATGTTTAGAATAAAATTTAATTAATATATGAAAATAGAAGCTTTTTTTTTAATAGATCTCATTCAGAAATCTTAATTTAGAATAATCTCATTGTAATATTCTGAATATTTTTCTTCCTAGGTCCAAAAAGAACAATAATTTTTTTGAAAATCCTTAAAATGCCTGTAAATTCTTGTAGTTGTGCTTTTGAAAAGTCTTGTAGAAACTTAAAACTACCATGAAATACAACAATATAAAAAAAGTACAAAATTCGTCCTAATTAAGTATCACAGTTGTACTTTTGCGTAATGTTTACTGTAGTGTATTCAATTTGTTTGTAGGCTTCTGTAAAATAATTTTAGTTTTTTGTACATCCTTGCAATCCCCAAATTCGACAGCAGTGATACCCCCAATTCGCTTAGCAAGTCTTCTAGATAATAATGGGCCACATTATGTATTTTACAAATCCTCGTCAGACTACCCATTTTCACTTTACATTTTCTTGTTTTACATTTTATTATTACATTTATTACATTTTTATTTAATAAGCCAGCTATAGACATGCACCTGGATTTTAATGAAAGAGATTTTAAATCATTTGAGGGAATTTATTGAAAACAGGACGGTCATGTGATAATTGCAGTATGGCTCAAAGTAAGTAGTAAAAATGAATAAGAAGCAATATTTTATTCAGTTAGTCGTTATATAATTTTCATAGGAATATCTATATAAAAATTTTACCGAAGATTTTAAAACTCAATTTGTCAGTACCAAAACATCAACTCATCTAATTCCTAATAATCTGAAATAAAAATTTAAAAAGAATCGCAATTCATTAATTTTAAAGACAAAATAATGATGTGTAATTAATTGAAAATTGGAAGCTGTATCTAATTCCAATACCTTATATTTTACCGGCTTCAAAATTAAACACATTTTTAAATTCAAATATTCAGAATTGTGAAAATTAAAGAAAAGTGTCTTTCAAAATTAAATATCTATAGTATAGAAGCTTTTAATTCAAAAAAATTTAACCGCAGAACAAAAAAAGATTTAATTTTCCTAGAAATGCACAATGTCACATTAGAAGTCAGCTTCGCATTGTGCAATTTCAAATTGGAAACCTTTACACTTGAAGAACATAAAATTGGATGAACGAAAAAGTTTAATATTACTGAAAGAGTAATAAAAAAACTGCACATTAAAAAACGTAATGGTTCGGATTGAATGATTGAAAACAAATAAACTTAAAATTGAATATTTTCAAAGTTATAAGCTGTCAAAACTAAACACTTACAAATTTTAGGAATCGAAATAAAAGTATTTTAAAATTATGCGTGTTAAAAAAAAGGCGGAATCTCAACTGGAATTTCTGATTTTTTTGTTCCTTTTAGATTAAAAATAAACTACAAGAAAGGAGAAACAAATCAGATCATATATAGAGATAAATCTTCGCCAATTTGTCTCTTTTCATAGAAAAATCTATTTCCTCTCGAAACGGCTGATCATAACGCAAAATTATACCAAATAATAAAGATGCGGCTCATTAAAATAAGTACATTTTTAAAAATATTTTTTCATCAACTTATTTATGTTTAAGAAAATGTGCGAAGAAATTTGGTATAAGGAATAAATAATAATCTATTCCAATCACTGGGATACCTGTATTATGAATCTAAATTATTTTTAGATTCTTGGGAAGTATTCCATATAAGCATGTGAAATTACATTTTCTGAAAAATTGGTTCATATCATTTTTTGCAACATAAGAATACTTTAAATGTATGAGAGAACTCTCAGTAAGAGTAATACGACTAACGCTTTTCTATAACAATTTTCCTTCGCTTATCAACTTAAGTATGTATAAACGAAGCAAAATCTGTGAATAAAAAATACTAAGTTTAGTAAGACTTCCTTTTTTTGACCTTCCGAATCCTGAACAATATAATCAATTCAGGATCATTTAACAAATGTCTTTTTTACGCTCTAGCAATATATGATAGAACACATTTTTAGTTTCCTAATTTTGAATATGATCATGGATTCCAATTCGCTACATAATCTGGAGATCTGAACAGTCTTCACATATTAATAAAGCTTTTTATTTGCTGATAAGTAAGAGATAATTCATTTCGAAAATTATCTTGTTTTCAAAAAAAATTCATTTTTAAACATGCAGAATAAAGACAGAAATAGTGATATTTTTAAAATCTTCAATTAAAATTTTTTTTTATTTGCACACCTTACATTTGCAAATAATATATTAGAAATTGTTGAGTTTCAGGGTACTTAATTTGCAAAAATTCAATTACGAAATCAAAATAGTTCAATTTCAAACGTTTCCAATTTTTACAATTATCCAAGCATTACAAATAATAATTTGTAATTGAAAAATGTACGAAGTGGGAAAAGTAAGAAATTTAAGGTTGAACATTTTCAAATTAAACCCTGAAGGATGAAATATTTTTTGGACTTTAAAATCTATAATAATTACATGGCCTTTTTAAGAAGGCATACAAAGACTTTTTCTTCAGCTTCAGTTAACGTAGAATTAAGCTAGCTTTTACTTATTCAAAGATCATAAGTTGCTATTTACATTTTACGAAAACTGTAGATTATCCACTTTGCTCGAAATTTCTTAAAAGTATAGACGAAAATAATTTTTTTGTATTACTATTTACTACTACTACTTTTGTATTATTTGAAAAAAATTAAAGTTAATATTAATTTTAGATATTAATGTTAGGTTTTGAAAAATCGTCTGCCTTATATAAAGAACAATTAAGGAAAAAATATATATTTCAAAATATTTCCGGGTGACCAGTAGAACGCTACAAAAAAATTCCTAATTATTTCTCGGGCTTCTCCTGGTTTCTCCCTTTTTGGGCATCTTCCCAATCTTCCTTAAAAAAATTAACTAATCATTTAATGTCAACTCTATGAAAACACTAAGAAGCCTTAGTCTATGAATGACGCAAACCATAGGAGATATTATGAAATTTATAAACAGACTACGAAACTTCAAGACGAAAAAAAATTATTGACACGCGTAATTTACTTCACCTTGTTTATTCTGGTAAAGAATAATACCACAAAAAATGGAGAAATTCGATTAAACACAACAGCAAATCCTGACACACAAATATATGTATTTCGAATCATCTAAACTAAAAACTAAAATATTTGAAACTTGTCAATTTTATAATCAAAATGGTCATTTATGATTTATTACAAAGAACCCTTATCTAATTTAAATAAGTTTTATCAAAGTGAGGTACAAAATAAGGCACTGCTTCAAAATCACATATACAAAGATGTAAAAATTTCAAAGAATCAGCTATGAAAAAAATGGTACAGCAGGCTCAACGCGCCTAGAACAAAGGGTTTCATAGCATATTAACTTGTTAATTAAGTGGTTCAAATCTTTTTTTTGCCCCTCTTTCTGTGTCAAATTTTGGTGCTCAGGCTCTTTTG
Organism: Andricus curvator; assembly: GCA_932195095.1. NCBI lineage: Eukaryota > Metazoa > Arthropoda > Insecta > Hymenoptera > Cynipidae > Andricus > Andricus curvator. The sequence continues at coordinate 566,827 of CAKNYM010052896.1, forward strand.
GAATTTCCAACTTTGGCGTTTGTGCCCTTTTGCACTCAAACTTGTGAACTTGAAAATTAGACTTTTTTTAGAATTACGCATTCAAAACTTTCAAATTAGAATCCCAGAGTGACCATAAAAATTATGAGCAGGTACATTAAAGTGGCTCGAAATAGCACATTATTGAAGCTTCTTATCTCCTGATGCGTAGAAGATGATTCATGCCTAATAGAACTCTTTCAATATGAGACGAATTTAAAACCGTATGTAAAACAAAATTCATGACACAATCACGTCTATAATAAAGTTTGAGGAAACATGATATGAGGTGAAATGACGCAAATTGACACAAATTGACGCAATTGACACAAATCTTATTTTCATGGTACAACCCATGAAAACTCCATAAAAATAATGGGTTTCACGTTTGTTTCAAGAACGATTTTGCATTTCTAAAAATACTGACAATAAAAGTGTGTAGACCTAGTCAAAGTACACATTTTAGGTTTCACCCAATTTTTTCTTACGAATAAAAGTTTTCGAGATATTTGATGATAGAGATGAAAATTTCATACCTAGCCCCTTCGGTACCCCTTTGGCACCCCTTTGTCTGGTCACAGAAATAATGTTAATCAAACCCCTTTCCATTTTCAATATCTAGTGGGGGGAAGGAAGATACCTCTTTGTCTAACCACAAAAATAATATTGGTCAAACCCCTCCGCCATTCCAGCTTCTCGTGAGGGGGTAAGGAACCCCTTTGTCTATCCACAGAAATAATGTTGGTCAAACCATTTCCTTTTTCCATCTTCTCTCTTTAAGCAAATCAAGAAAGAAGTAAGAGCTTATCATTAAAATTGAAAATAAATTTTTAATGCTTTTTTTTTCATATGATTTTAGAATATGCAGGATTTAAAAATGATTTAGCGACACCTGATAGCGACTATACTTCTCAGTATCATTTTACGAGCGAGTACGTTAAATTAAAAAAAATTTGCAATACATTTTATAATTTTTTTCTAGAGGAACGAAAAATTTTGATGTAATTCGTTCTAATTTGAGATGACGTAATTTGCTAGAAAATATAATTGTAAATAGATAACATCATAAATATCATATCTTTCATCAATAAACAATAAGCAGCATAATATTTTTTTGAATTATTCACATAATAAAAGTTACAATTTAGGTGTAATGGCTCTTATTTTTCATTGAACAATTTTAAATTGTATGTCTTCCAAAGCTACGATAAGTAGAAAAAATGTTTCGATGTCATTCGAAAATATCCAAGCATTGAAAATAATAATTTGTAATTACAAAACGTATGGAGTGAGACACGTAAGAGATTGGAAATTGAACATTTTCAAACTAAACCCTGAAGGATGAAACCATTTTTAATTTTTGAACTATAAAATTAATAATAACTGAACGGCCTTTCTAAGAAGGCATAAAAAGACTTTTTCTGTAGTCTGTTTCCACAAAAAAATTAGGAAGTTCAATAAATACAGTAGCAATTCCTGGCACATAAATCTTTTAGCTTCAGATCATCCAAAATAAAAATTGAAACGCTTGAAATTTGTCAATTTCAAAGTAAGAATGATTCTTTATAATTTATTACAAAAGAGCATTATCTAGTTTGAATCAGTTTGATCATGTGAGGTTCAAAATAAGACACTGTTTCCAAATCATATATTCGAAATTGTAAAAATTTGGAAGAAGTAGCATTCAAAATGAAATACGTTAGAATTTGAAGCCAGAAAAATTAAAAAATCTGTGAACGAGAATTACTTTTGTTCCTTTAAATTGAAAACCATAACAAAATTGGTCAAAGCAGGTACCGAGCGCCTAAAATAAAGGGTTTTGTAATCCCTATAAAACTGTTAAAATCATATAGTTGGCCCTTTTTCTGTGTCAAATTTTGGCGCTTAGGCTCGTGAGAAATTTCCAACTTTGGCGTTTGTAACACCCGATCAAAACTATAAGGGTTTCTACCCGGGTCTACAACACCCTGATAAACAAATATCGTTCAGAACCTTTTAATCTTACAGCACTTATATTCCAAGCATGGATAACTGAAATTTTCTTTATTAGATACTTTTTCAGTACGGAAAAAAGTAATTTCGAATTTGAAAAATTTCACAATATCAAATCAGAAACCAGCTTTACATTATACAATTCAATACAGCTATCCCCAAAACTGAAAAATAGCAAACTGAATACAAGTATGAATTTAATAATACTGAGAGTACTAAGAACACAGCTCATTTCAGAATTGTGAATGGTTCGAATTAAGAATTTCAAATTAAAATAATATCAAATTCAAAATCCCATTTAACGTCCAATATTCAAGTGAATGTAAAGAATTCCTGAAAATAAAACAAGAATCTAACGATCAAATTTGGACAACCACCATAAAATGCTCCTATTGCAATTCCTAAAAACAAAAAAATTTGTTTCTTTGGACAAAAATAAAAAAGAGGAAAGAAAAATCAGAAGGCAACCAACCAAATCCGCTTCCTTCTCTTTTTTATTTCTTTCGTCTTTTTTATTTTTATTATCATCAAATCAAAGTAAATTTCAATTTCAATTTAATCATTTCATTTTCCTTTCCTCTTTTTTATTTTATCCGAAGAAACAAATTTTTTTGTTTTGAGGAATGGCTATAGGAACATTTGGTGGTGGTTGTCCAAATTTGATCGTTAGATTCTTGTTTTATTTTCAGGAATTCTGTACATTAATTAGACTTTTCTCAAGGATTATGCATTTCAACCTTCTAAACCAGGATCCTAGGAAAAACATGAAATCATGAGCAGGTATATTAGAGTGGTTCGCAAAGACAAATCATTATTATAGTTTTTTATTTACTTATGCGTGGAAGATAATTAATATCTAATGGAACCATGTTTTCAAAAAACAATTATTTTCAAACCTACAGAATAAAAGCAGAATTATTCCTTTATGACGTCTTCGATAGTCAAATATTATTACATTTTGTGTAGTTATATTTTTAAAATCACAAATTAAAATTTTTTCGAATTTTAAAGAACATAAATTTGCAAAATCTTTCAAATTGAGATTATTTACGCACTAAAAATAGTAATATTTCATTCAAACATGTATATAGTAGGAAGAGTCTTTCGCGAAGATTCTGAAGTTTAGAGTCAATGTCAGTTTTTTCTCCGGGAACTAGGGCGGTATAATTGTGCTCCCCCACTCAAAAATCTAGTAGGCTCCACTGATGATATCACTAAATTTTACAAGCGAAGAACTTTGAAAATGAATGTGAAACTAAATTCACGACCACGTGCATAATAAACGTTGAGGAAACAAGATAGAAGAGATAAGAATCTCTAACTATATAAAGTCGTTTTTTCAAGAGCGAATTCTTCTTTCCTGATACCAGCCTTCGATTATTAGACTCTACAATTTATTCATCTCACCGCTGAATCGTCAAGCAAATCAAGAAAGAAGTAAGAGTTCAAATTTCAAATTAAAAATTAATTCAATTAAAATTAATAATTTTTCTACATATGATTTTAGAATACGCAGAATATCAAAATGATTCAGCGACACCTGTTAGCGGCCATTCTTTACAGTGTCATTTTACGAGCAAGTAAGTTAAATTTTGAAAATTTTTTATAAGACATTTTTTAATTTTTTCGTGAAGAAATGAAAAATTTTGATGTCATTTTTTGTAATTTTTGATGACGTAATTTCCTAGAAAATATACATGTCAATAGATACACATCAGAAAGATGATATGTCTCATCAATAAACAATAAGCAGCATTAATTATGAAAAATTATCCAAATAATAAAAGTTTGTTTTCTGCAGATGCATTCAGTTATAAAGATGCTAAGAACTGGGGCAAAAAATATCCAGAATGTAATGGAAAAAATCAATCTCCCGTAATCATAAAGCCACACGGCGTTTCTGGTTTTCCAAGTATTGATGAAAATCTTCAAATAATCAACTTCAATAAATTACCAACAAACATGACCATCAAGAATAATGGTCACACTGGTATTGAACATTAATTAATTTAATTTATGAAATTAATTTCGCTTCATTTTATTTTATATATTCTTTTACTTTTTCTATAATACAGTGGAAGTAAAAGCTGATTGGTCTGGAGAACGTCCAGAGATTGGTGGCGGACCTTTACAAGATAATTATGTATTTGAAAAAGCCACTTTTCATTGGTCCCAAAAGGCGGTAAGTGTTACATAAGTTTTCAATACTCTCGAAATTTAAATAAATGAAATTTCGCTAATTGTACTAGTGACATTTTAGTATTTGAATTAAAAAAAAGAAACAAATAGAAAAGAGCAATAAAAAGGCGGAATTGTAGCATTTCAAACGTTATTGGCAGAATGTCGATTTTATATCGAAAATAAGCGACAAGGAAAGTTCCCTAATTGTTTAATAAGCGAAATTACTAAATTACATTTATGTGAAATTTTATTTCGTCGAAAGACTGATCGTATTGGATTAAACTTTTGTACATTTTTTCAAAGCATAAAAAGAAAGAACAAGTTCATTAATCAATCATTTTTGACCAACGGTTCTGGCTTCAGCCATCAACAATGTTTTTTAGGAAATTATGACAAAAATTGCTCATCCAGAAAAATTCTACAAATTTTTTGTTAATTATTTTTTTCTGGGACGCGTAGTTTTTGTCTAAATTGTAAAAAATAACATTGATAATCAACAAAAGTTTAGAAATGAATGCAACAAAGAAAGTTGTTCTTTAAAAAGAGATCTACAAATTTGTAAAAAATAATTTTTTGATAGAAAGCATAGTTTTTATTTTAATCGTAAAAAGTAACATTAAAATTTTTTTCAATTTCTGGAAAAATGGCTCAAGATACGGAAAAAATGGATAAACCAGAATTGTTCAATAAAAAAACATTAACAAAGTCATGAATTTTTTCTGTTGAGACACGTAGTTTTTGTTTTGATCCTGAAAAATGATATTACGAATAAACTAATGAGATTTTTTGAAAGAAAGATACAAGGTACAGTAAAATGTTTAGTAAACAAATTTTTTGCTCAAATCATATCTCAAAATTTGTTTTTGACCTTCTTTTTTACGAAACCCGTAATTAGAATGGGTTCGTTAAAGCCGAAAAAGCTTGAACAAAAGAGAATTCACAATCACTAAATTTCAGTTGTCTAAGTTTTGATCGGTTGATGAATCAATTAGTAAAATTTTTAGTAATTCAAATTCAGTGAGTAACTGATGAAACCACTACTGAAGATCATGCTAATGATAATAATTTTTATTTTCGACGCACGAATTAAAAGTGGACTGAGGGAACATTTCATAAACGTGACCATAAAACCCCAGTTGAGTAAGTCAAAAACGCTCTCTTGATATTTTTATTCTTACTAATGCTGAAAAAATCTGCGCTATTCAATTTCATATATTAACTTTTTCAGTACGATAGTTATGCAGATGCACATATTTTTTTATAAAACAGATTTGAAATCATTTGAGAAAGCTCAATCACACAAAGACGGTCTTGCAGTAATGAACTGGTGGTTCAAGGTAAGAAGTGCATATTAATTAGATAAAATACTTTCTTTCAATAAGTGGTCATTTAACTTTTATATGGAATAATACACAGATGTTGTATTAAAAAAACTTGAAATGAGAAAATAAGGAGGCGAATGTGTATTTTCTTCGCAATAATTTCCACTTTTACGATTTTCCCGCTGGTGGTTTTTTCTTCAAATTATTGTGAAGATTTAATTAATAAAGACTATTGACGTAAATTTTAAAAAAGTGAAGGTGAAAGTATAAAAGTTACTTAATCATAAGTTATTAGTTACAATTTTTAATTTATGATCTTTAGAGCTACCACAGCCTATTAAATTTGCAAAAGTGAACAAAAGTTACTGCTTTTCAACCCAACAGGTCAAAAAATGTGAATAATGTGCATTAGTGATGTGCACAATCTTTTCTTGACATTAAAATATATCAAAAAATTTTGAAAATTCTACGTACATCAATAGGAATTCAGGGTAAATTCCAAAGGAATTTTGAAAAATACTCAGAAATATTGAAAATACTTTTAAATCCCTTCAAATTATTGTGATCAATGAAGAATTCCATGAAATCTTGTAAAAAATCTAAAATCTCTCAAATTCTTGAAAATCTTTGATAATAGCTGAAAGTATTTGAAATCCTGAAATTATGGAAGATTCATTGATTCCGGGGTGAAAAAAATTTATTCAAGAAAATACAACATTTTTACAAATGTGATTTTTCGTTGGAATTGGTACGAAAATGTACAAACTTTAACAAAAAGACACAGTTAAATACAAATGGTAAACTTTTTCTTGTATTTACTTGCAGAACAGTAAAAAATAACATTAATATACATATTTCCACAATTTGAAAATGTGTTCAATTTTTCATCAAAAACTGTCTTTTACTCTGTTCTGAAAATTAACTTGCCGTAACAGAAAACTACATTATTTTACATTTCTTAAATATAAAATTACACTTACGTGTAATTTCTTCTGTAATACACTGCATTTATTTCTTTGTCCTCATTCAAAATCCTATATCATTGATACATTCTTCAAATTTCAGGCCAATCATGGGAGCCAGAATGATTTTCTTGCTAAACTGGAAAAAAATTTACATAAGGTGCAAATCCCAAATTCAACAGAAGTGATACCCCCGATAATGTTAGCAGATCTTCTTGGTGATTTCCCATCAGGATTTGTTTCTTACGAAGGCTCCTTAGATTATCCACCTTGCTCGGAATCTGTCACTTGGTTCATATGGGATGGTGAAATCTCTATTTCTTACAGCCTGGTAAGAATAAATATTTATTGAAAATGTATAAGGAAATAATTTTGATATTTTATTCACTAGCATTACTTTCTATTCGTATTTTTCCTTTCAGCTAAATGAATTCAGGAAAATAAAGTTGGCTGAGGGAGACAAGTCAAATGTTAGACCTATCCAGCCGCTAAACAAACGTCAACCTAAGTGCTTAATGAGTGATACATACAGCAATCAATAAGTAACTGTCGGTAACTGGCTGCGCTCGGGAAAGGTTTTCTGCAGTTTTCCTCACCCTTGGCCAAACAGCTAAGCAAATGCGCGCGCCTATATATTATAGGGGGTAGATAGTATGGTTATGTGTTTTGTATATGTGAATTTCTAACAAGAATTGCAATGTAAGTAACAACATAATACAAAATAAAATCTCTGTAATAATAATTTTTTTCTTTGATTTATTTCGAATATAAATCCGTTAATGCACACCTAGGTGTAAGTTATTACCAATTCAAATTTTTGATAGGACTTTCTTAAAATACGCAGGATAACCAGTTTTTTGGATTCTGTTGACTAAACATTTCTTTTCAAAGAATTTAAACGTTTCGACGTAATTCGTAATTTTTTATGTAATTTTGTAGAAAAATAAATATACATAGATATAAATTGAAAGAATGACCGTAATTGATTAAATAATCATTGTTATCATTAATTATTTGAAAAAGTTTTGAATCATCAAATTTACAATGTAGATAATGGCTTCTTGTCCCAATGAGAAACTATTAGTTTTATGTAAAATTTACCTTCGCCGGTTTTCACCAAATCTCCACGTTTTGAGATACCCTGAGTCAGAAACAAAATTATTCAGATCAACAAGATTAACAAATTTTCTGAAAATCATTTCTTTGATAGAACACATATTTTTTGCTTTAATCGTGAGAAATGTTATTACAAATTGAAAATTATATTTTCCTGTTAAATTATGCAAGATAGAAGAAAATTGCAGAGGAAGATTGGTCATCCGAAAAAGATCAACTTGTTCCTAATTATTTTTTGATAGGATCCGTAGTGTTTGTTAAATAGTGAACTGAAGAAAGTTGTTAACCTAAGAAACATCTACTAATTTGTTGAAAATAATTTTTTGATAAGATGCGTAGCTTTTATATTAATCGCATAAAAAGCCTTTTAAAAGAATTACAATTTTTTTAGTTTCTGAAAGAGTCACGAAAACACTGCACATTGAAAAAATGGTAATGTTTCTTTTCGAACAGTTAATCATTAATAGACTTACAAATTAATATTTTTAATTTCATAAGCTTTTACAACTGTACACTTTTAAACTTAAGGACTCGAAATTAAAATATTTTGAAATTATGCATTCTGTAGTAATGAATAATTTCATAATTAAACTGACCAATAACCTGGAAAGAATCTATATTCCTTGAAATTTTGTACAAAAATAAGTTCGAAATTTTATTTATCATTATTATTTTGTATTCGCATTTTTTTCAGGTATATGAATTCAGGAAAATAAAGTTAGCCGAGGGAGACGTGTCGAATCTCAGATCTCCCCAGGCGCTAAACCATTGTCAACCTTCGAGCTTGAATGGTTATAATGGGAAAGATGAGTAATTATCGATAACAGGCTGCGCTTGGGTGAAATTTAAACATTTGAAATTTGATTATTTTAAAGTCAAAATGGTCATTTATAATTGATAACGAAGAAGCATTATCTAATTCAAGTAGGTTTTATCATGCGAAGTTCAAAACGAGAAACTGTTTTAAAATGAATTATTCAAAATTGTCAAAATTTCAAAGAAGTAGCCTTCAAAGTTGAACGAGAAGGATTTCGTAGCGTATTGAGTCGTTAATAAAGTATTTCAAATCTTTGTGTTGAACCCTTTTCTGTAATTAATGTTGGCGCTTATGCTTTTTTGCGGTACCAAACCTCTTTTTTAGCTGGATACTAAAAATAATGCTAATTTCAAAATTGTGAATAGTTTCACTTAAACGTTAAAAAATAACAGAATTACGAGAAAACATCTTCAAATTCACAGAATCTCAAAACTGAAGAATTTTAAACTTATTTACTCGAAAATTAGACTTGTCTTTAGAATCATGCTTTCCAAACTTTTAAATTAGAAATAGAACCATGCTTTCAACAAACAATTATTCTGAAACCTACAGCATGAAGACAGAATTATTTTCTTATGAAGTCTTCGGTAGTCAATTCTTATTAAATTTTGATTAGTTATATTTTTTAAATCTTCAATGAAAATTTTGTTGAGTCTAAAAGTTTTCCATGTTTCCAGCATTCGATTAGTAGACTTCACAATTTATTCACCACACTGTTGAAAAACATGTACCTACCATTAATAAATTTTTTATTTTTCACAAACTCTCTTGCTTCGTGTTTATAACAATCTTTATAAATAAGAACCCGGGATGAGGATATATTTGTTTTTATAATTATGTTATTAATCGTTGGCACAACATGAAACTTTTTACTTTCGTGATATTTTCTCGTACGGCGAGAAATTACTTATTCAAAGCATTTTAAGCAATACATTCTTTATACATCCACGCTTTCTTGAATTATCGAAATTTTCTATGGAAACCTAGAAATATGTACAACTTCACAAAATGTGAAGTTGAACATTATTTTGCGATTGTACAAAATTCTTATGTTGCTTAACTTTTTTCAAACAATCAGAAGGCTGTGCTTTTAAATTGGGACATGCTACATTACGTTTATAATTTCACACTGTGACCTTTTTATCATTTCTGACATAAATATATCTAATGTTATAGGTAACAAATCAAAAAACAAAATTCTTATGTTGCTTAACGTTTTTCAAACAATCAGAAGGCTGTGCTTTTAAATTAGGACATGCTACATCACGTTTATAATTTCACACTGTGACCTTTTTATCATTTCAATAGAGTTGAAAATGTTCCACCATCGTGTTATTTAATTAAACTTTTATATTTTCCACGTTTGCCATTCTTACAACCTTCTTTTAGTTATTATATACAATTTTGAGAAAAATTATTCATTCGTAGAAAGAAATTAGTTGCTTTTCACTACTAAATCAGAAAATCTATCGTTGTTTGATCACAGCCGGCTATTCAAATCAGTGAAATTTCACTCGTAATTATCAAAATTTCAACAGTTCTGATTTAGAGAGATCTCGAAGTATCTTTTGCATAATGAAGAAAGGTACACAATCGAAATAGTCTTATGTAGGCACTTAAGTTCAAACTTATTCAAGCTGATGCTTATTCAAAGAAAATCCAGATTTTAAATGATGTTCATAATTCAAATGAGATATGTAGTATAATAACAGCAATGTTAATTATAATTCTAGCTGGAAGAATCTAGTTTTCCATGTAGAAAAATATGTATTACAATTGCACTCGCGCATGGTTAGGCCCAAGAAATATTTATTTAAACCAGTGGGATATTTTTTGCTTCAAATATTCAAGAAGTGATGTGGGGAAATAGTTTATTGAGCCTATGAAACAGTTGGCTAACTTTGAAATAGATTTCATTTTATCAATTCGTATTTCCTGAGTTCAAAGAAATAATAATTCCCAATCATGGCATATTCATTTAAAACAATGAATCATTCATTTGTTTTAAAATGTCTACTTTTTTTCAATGAATATTTCTTTCACCCAAAAAAATATTTATCTCTTAGAGATAGCTCGTACTCTTCAGTAAAAAAATGTCAACTTGATCCTATTATAATTTCTTTGGCAGAACGAAATAATTTTTGCAATTCAAAGTCCTGCAAATAATCAAGACTTTTATTTACTCCAGCCAAGTAAAATTCACTTGATAGCATACATTTATGAGTGAATTTGAGAAGCTTAGAGAACTTGGGTAATTCATTCTTGATTGTTTGATGTTCGGGTTGTGAATTTTTTAATAGAAAATGGTATTTTTCTAATCAATGAATAAATCAATCACTTTCAATAATGTAGATATTTTTACGTCCAAAATCTTTAAGTCATATATGGGCAACAGATACAAGCTCGTTTTGACTGGATTAATAAAAATCTTCTAACGATTCGGAATCAGCGATGCACAGTGGTCAAAAATCCGGAAAAAATGGCCAAAATAAAAAAAAATAGTAACATCTTCACGAAATATGCTGACAGAAAACTCGAAAGAATGATCCGATCGGGACGAAATTTACTGTACAAAGGTTTTTCTGGCACCTTGATTCAAATTCAAAATCCCAATTCTAATAACGAAATGGCGGCTTCAATGTGGAGCGTACAAATTTTGAAAAATTATCCGGCCAAAATGAAACTCACTGTCCAGGGTTTTTTCGGCAGCTTTGTAAACACGTGACCTAATCTGATATAAATAAAAATGTACTTTACATGGGTTTTTCGGACAGCTGATTTGAAATTTGTAATCTAATTTTATTCAAACGAATTGGTGGTTCAAATAGTTTCCCAAAAAAACTTGAAAATTGCGAAATTATTTCTTTTCTGACCTTACTTTTACTAATACGTATTTTGGACATTCGACTTATTCAGAAAATTATTTGACCAGACATAGGACGGTTTTTGAGAAGTTCGAATAACGATTTTGACTTTTACATCCAAAAGAAATATATATTTAAGGCTTTTGAACTGAATCTCTAACTTCAGAATTCAATAGGCTCGTTTTACTCAATGCATACATACTTTCAGTTTCAAAAGAATTAACGGCTTACTATCTGATAAATATTTCATCATAGTATTCATTTATCAAAATGAGGTGATTGAATTTGAAGTTTAGAGTTTGAGTGAAATAGCCTTAAAAAACAAGGAAAGCATCTTTTTTAATATTGTTGATCAGTAAGATATATTTACTATTCGTCACTAGTGATGTCAACCCAGTCCGAAAACACAAAAGCCCAATGTGGCTCGATACCCCACCAGCTCAAAATTTCAAATTGAATATTTTTAAAATTTTCAGAACATTTTGATAATATTTGGTGAGTAAATATAAATTACAACAATTTAAAAATAGCGCAGAGCGCTAAAATTGTTTTGACAGGTGATCAGGTTGATAGAAGTTTGGTCCAGCACTCCATGACTCTCGAATGAGCTAAAATTCTGTCTTAAATTTATGAATTTTTCCTAGATCTGCACCCATGTTCAATGGTGCAAAGATAAAACTAAAAATTCTCATTTTAAGACTATTGACATTTGAGCTGCAACAATTTTGACACCAGCGTTTTTTTGCAATGCTCACACAGCTTGCATTTAAAACTGATAAATTAGAGATCGTTGACTTTTAAACGTCTAAACTTTAAATCAGGTGATTATGAATCTTCTTAATTGGTCAATATATAATTATGTAGTCTATATATATACGATTATTTTTGCATTATTTTGTATTTTCCCCTCAATATTATTGTTAGACCTTCACAGGTGTTAAATAAACCCCAGCCCAATATGAAAGATAGGTAAATATATATATACATATATATATATATATATATATATATATATATATATAATATATGTGTATATGTATATTTAAGAATATTTAAGGATGACCACTAAAACTATACGAAAAAATTTGTTGGCTATTTTCCGGTTTTCATCCGGTTCGTAAAACTTTTTACCGGTAACCTTAAAGTGGAAAAAAACAAATTTATTTACACACTAGATCTATTTCACATGATGTTATTTACGTGTAACATAATTCTAGAAAAAGTACGAAATTTGATGAAATACAGCAGAAAATCTAACACAGAAATCGTCTAATATAAAATCATCTAAACTAAAAATTATAACATTTGAAACATAAAATCACGATGGAGCATCATCTTATTAGAATAAGCTTGATACTGCGGGGTTCAAAATTATACATTGTTTCAGAATTACATATACCAAAATTTCAAACAAGTAGCCTTCAAAATTATAGAAGTTAGACTTCGTAGCTTGAAAAATTAGAAACTTTCCAATCAAGAATCACCTTTGTTTGTTTCAAATTGATGAAAAAAAAATCAGTTAGCACTTGTGTCCTTTGGGAATTCCACACTTTGGCACTTATGCCCTTCTCGCAGTGGGATTGGCTGGAAAAAAGTAGAAGGAATGGGCGGACGGATAGACGGATCAAAAACTTCGAAGCATGGAAAACTGAAATTCTTGAAATTTAAAATGTTTCGAGAAGTATAAATGGAATAATTCAGAATTTAGAATTTTTTAATGTTCACAATTAAATATCTAAGAATTCTGGAAATACTAGAAACAATACAAATTTTGTAATTGTGAATGGATCGAATTGAACGATTAAAAATAAAGGGACTTTCAAACTTTTAATTGGAATCCTAGGGAAAACATAAAAATTATGAGCAGGTAGATTACAGTAGCTCGCAAAAACACATTATCAGAGCATCTTATTTGCTTATGCGTTGGAGATAATTCATTTCCTATGAACCCATGGTCTCAACAAATAATTATTTAAAAAAACTACCAAATAAGAACAAAATTATTCTCTAATGAAGTAATAATCAAATACTATTGAATTTTGAATAGTGGTATTTTTTAAATTTATAATAAAAATTTGTTTGTGTATAAAGAGCTCAAACTTACGAACGCTTACGAATTGAGATTATTAAGGATTAGAAATAGCACATTCTCATTGAAAAATGTACTAAGTAAGAAGAGTCTTTCCTGAAGAATGTGAAGGTTAAAGTCAATGTCAGATTTTTCTCCAGCAGGTAGGGCAGTGAGAAGTTGCTCCCCCACTCAAATATCCAGTGGGCTCCACTGATGATATGACTCAATTTTAAATGCAAAAAACTTTAGAAACGTGTACAAAACTAAATACAAGACTCAATAACGTTCACGACACACCTTGAAAAACAAGATAAGACTCTCGGCCTATATATCGTTGATTTTCCCAGAGCAAATTCTTCTTCCTGGATACCAGCATACGATTAGTAGACTCTACAATTCACTCATCTAAACGCTAAATCTTCGAGAAAATCAAAAAAGAAGTAAGAGTTTGAATTTAAATCTAAAAATGCATTCTTAATAATATCTCTTATATGATTTTAGGCAATGCAGGATTTTAAAATGATCCATCGAAATCTGATTGCGACTATTCTTTTCAGTGTAATTTTACGAGCAAGTAAGTTACATTTTGGTAAAGCTTTTCAATACATTTTATAACTGTTTTGTGAAGAAGCGAGAGATTTCGATGTAATTTTTTGTAATTAGTGATAATGTGATTTTCTAGGAAATATAAATGTAAATAGATACACATCAGAAAAGTCATATGTTTCATTGATAAACAATTACCAGCATTAATTCTAGAGAAGCGATACAAATAATAAATCTTACAATTTAGGTAATGGCTTTTTGCAATGAAGCTATACAATTTTTGTTTGTTTCTAGCAGATGCATTTAGTTATAAAGATGCTAAAAACTGGGGCAAAAAATATCCAGATTGTGATGGGAAGCATCAATCTCCCATAATTTTGAATCAAGATATGGGAAAGGATTTTTCAGAATCCGCTAAAGTAATGCAGTTTACAGACTTAAACAAATTACCAACAAAAATGACCATGAAGAATACTGGTCACACTGGTATTAAACTTTAATAATTTGAATTCATGAATTTAATTTTGTTTCTTTTATTTCATAAACTTTTTTAATTTTCCCATTATACAGTGGAAATAACAGCTGATTGGTCTGGAAAACCTCCGAGGTTTACTGGTGCAACCCTTCATGGGACTTACCTATTTGAAAAAGCCACTTTTCATTGGGCCCAAAAACCGGTGAGTGTTGCTTAAGTTTTAAATACTCTATAAATTTCAATTATTGAAATTTCGCTAATTGTACTATTGACATTCTACTACTTAAATTTAAAAAAAGAAACAAATATAAAAGTTTATTTAAGACACGCGGAATCATAGAATTTCCAAATTCACTCACACAGCGAGAGTGCAGTGTTGTGAAACTTGTGAACAGGCTACGTGAAACACTATAATTATTGACACATCTACTTTTATAATCTTACTCATGCAAGGCTGAAAATAGTTCCACAAAATCTTGGATTTTATTCAAAAAAACAATACCATTTCAATCGTGAAATGATAAAATATTACTCTTTTATAAGGCAATAATTTGGTTCATAAATCAAGCAATTAAATTGTAACTAATTTGAATTTAATGAGTAATTAATGGAACCATTACTGAAGATCATAAGAATAATAATTTTCATTTTAACTGCCCGAATAAAAAGTGGACTGATGGAACAAGTGACGATCCTGAATTTGGAGGCCCGTAGTAAGTCAAAAATGCTCTCTTGATATTTTTATGGTCACTAAGACTGGCAAAGCGTTCGATATTAAATTTAGTATATTTTTTTTTTCAGTTCAATAGATATGGAAATGGACTTGTTTTTCTATAAAGAAGATTTGAAATCATTTGAGAAAGCTCAATCACAAAAGGGCGGTCTTGCAGTTATTAAAGTTTGGCTCGTGGTAAGAAGTGCATATTAATTAGATCAAACAATTTCTTTCAATAAGTGGTATTTATTATTTGCACGAAGTAGTGATATGATTATTTAACTTTTTCATATTTATTTCATATTTTCCACCTCCACTTCCATGAATTTCACATTGGTTTTTTTTTCAAAGAGTTGTGAGGATTGAAATTCAAAAAAAGAGAACTGACGTGAATGTCGAAAAAGTGGAAAAGGAAATAAAAGTGATAAAGTTATTTAATCATAAGTTAGTCACTTAGTTTTTTGATTTTAATAATCTCAGGGTTGCCACAGCCTAATTTACCTGGGAAAAGAGACATATATGAACCGAAAAAGTGAAAAAAGTTACTAATTTCTAACCCAAAAAATAACAAAGCGTGACTAATAGGCACTTGTAATGTGCATGTTCTTTTATTTATTTGAAAAAATTTAAAGAATTGTATGCATTGGACTTCAAAACAATTTAAGATGAATTTAAAAGAATTTTTAAAAGAGGAAAAAATGTCATTGATTCAAGCAAACTTTGAGTGAATTGAGAGGAATTTGAGGAAGATTAAAGGAATTCGATGAAGCTCCTTTCCAACGTCCTTTGGGGATGAAAAAGCATTTGGAAGACTCTTTAAATCTTTAAAACCCTACAAAATCTCTCACTCGTTGTGAATGAATTCTTTTTGAATCTATTGAAACATTGGAAAAGTCCGTGAAATTCTACAAAATTTTATCTTATGTCCCAAACTCCTGGACAATTTGTTAAGATACTTTGAGATATTTCAAAATCTCTTAAAATCATTAAAATCCTCGGAAATCCTCTGAAATTTTGCTAATCATTTGAAAATGCATCGAAATCTGTCTAAATACCCTAAACTAGTTAAAATTATTTGAAATGCATTTACACTAGTTATGTGAATAAATTAAACATTCCTTCGCATATTTTAAAATATCCCAAAACATCTCAAACCCTTTAATATCTTTTTAAATCCCTTAAGATTTGTTAAAGCTTTCAACATTGCTGGACATTCTTCAAATCTTTAAAAAATATCTTGGAATTTTAAGAAACGTCCGAAAACATTATCAATTCTATGAAATCACTTCAAGTTATAAATATCAATTGCAAATTCATCGACATTTTTTTAAATAATCTAAAATCTTTAAAATTCTTTAAAAACTTTGGCAATACTTTGAAATATTAGAAATCCCAAAATCCTGGAATATTTATCAATTCACAGATGAAAAAAATTGTTTCAAGGAAGAACAGAATTTTGACAACTGTGATTTATTGTTCATATTTTCACAAAAATGTAAAAAGACTCTTGCAGAAAAGTAGAGAAAAATAACAGTAAAGTAAGGTATTCTACCATTCATTTAACGTTTGAATATTAAATCTTTTTTTATAAAAGATATCATTCACAGATCTTAATTTTGAATTATCCCATTACGATGCTCTGAATATTTTTAATCCTTGGTAAAAAAAAACAATTTTTCATTTGAAAAACCTGTATTTACCTGTGGATTCTTGTAGTTGTGCTTTTTTACGAATTCTTGTAGAAAATCAAAACTACCATAACATTAAACAATATACAAACCAAGTCATTTTTTCGGTAATGTATTGAATTCATTTGTAGATTCCTGTAAAAAAAGTTCCGAATTTTTTTGAACTTTTTTGTAATAATTTAATCAGGGATTTTCTTTACGCAAAATCATACATTATTGACACATTTCTAAAATTTGACAGATTCAAGGATCTGACAGTCCCGTGAAGATGTTTGAACACCTGGAAGAGAGCTTGCATAAGGTGCAATCCCCCAATTCAAAAGTAGATATACCCCCCATTCGTTTATTAAGTATTCTAGATGATATGCCACCACTTGCATTTTACGAAGGCTCCTTAGATTATCCACCTTGCTATGAATCTGTGACTTGGTTCATAAATGATTCTGCACATACTATCACCAAAAAACTGGTAAAAATCTATATTTCTTGAGAATATGTGCAAAAACTATTGCCAAATTTTATTAATACTATCATTTCGCATTCGTACTTTCTCTTTCAGTTAAAGGCATTCAGGAAAATAAAGTTGGCAGAGGGAGACGTGTCGAATGTTAGACCATACCAGGCCTTAAACAATCGTAAAATTTGGATGGTGTAACCTTGAAGGAACTAAATTTCGGTAACCGGCTGCGCTTAGGAAAGGTTTTCTGCAGTTTTCCTTTTCCTTGGCCAAACTTCCGAGCAAATGCAAGCGTCTACAATAAAAATTCGGCTGTACACGATAGGGGTTAGTTAGTATGGTTATGGGTTTTCTTTTACATGCAAATTTCTAGCAAGAATGTAAATGTAAGTAATAAAATAAATACACTGTTTGGTTGCATGAATAATTTTTTCCTTCGAGTCATTTTGAGTATTAGTATAAAGCAATTAGTAGCCGCCTACTGTTGGATTAGGAAATATCCCAACTATTTGAATTATCAATTTCCTACTAATCAATGTTCGCCCACTTCTGCCCAATCGAATCTGTAAAACATCACTAGTAATTAGTTAAGTTTCACTAATTTTGATTTAGGGAGACCTCAAAGTATCTTTTCCATAAAGAAAAAAGGGACAAAATTGAAATAACCTTCTTTAGGCACTCAAATTCATAATTTTTCCCGAAAGTAGAATGAAGACAAAAATGTTGTACAATCCGAGGGCTAAGATATATAATAATAAAGAATAGATGATTTTACGGTATTTGAAATTAATTTTTGTATGTCCATATATATAATTCGATAATGTAACATTATCTACCTGACTAAAATTTTGGATGAAAATATTGCAAAACAAACACGTTATTGAACAAAAGCGGAAAAATAAGAATTATTCACACATTTTTATTACTTATGATAAAAATACTGTCTGTATTGCATGTGCCCTCACTAATGGTTTTTTAGATAGTCAAAGCTTTCAAAAGGCTTTTTTAATGAAGCTATTCTAATTATAATTGAACTTTTAATTTCATGAAATTCCAAAATAATGATTTTAAGTCGTCATAAATTCGTATTGTGAAGCTCAAAAAACTTTATAGTGCGCATTATAGTTACTTCCTTTCATCTTCTTCGAAATACGTGATAACAACCAGAACTTACCTGAAACAAAGAAGAAAACAAGTTATTAATTAACATTCATTGAAATGATTTTTTCAAATTTAAAAATAGTAGATTTTTTCTTATGAATTAAAAAAATTTCTAGAAAGAAGCTAAGAGGCTAAGTCTTGATCTATAAAATGACGCAGCCCAATGGCACTATTAGGAAATTTGTAAATAGGCTGCGTTACCTCAAAATAAAAAACAGAATTATTTGCGCAGTTAATGTACTTCACCTTAGTTTATTTACGTTAGAAATGATATCGCCGAAAAATAAAAAAATTTGATTAAACGCAACAGCACGCTTTTCTGATTTCGAGTCCGCTCAACTAAAAATTAAAAAATTGGAAGTTTATTGATTCTAAGCTCAAAATAATAACGCGAAATTTATCATAGATGAGCTTTACCTAGTTAACATATATTTTATTCTCTGGGGCTGAAAATCAGACACTGTTTTCAAATCTAAAATTTTTTTTACATCCTCTAATTTAGAATGTTCTCAGTACAAAAAATGATATATTTAAAATTTTAAGTTTTTGGAATTTCACAATATCAAATGTCACACTAATATCATATATTTTGAAATTGTGAATGGTTCCAATCGAACGATTAAAAATTAAGATACTCACGAAAAAATATTTTAAAATTTATATGCTTTCAAAACTGAACAGGTATGAACTTGTGCAATCAAAAATTAGATTTTTCTTAAGGATTATGCACTTCAAACTTTTAATTCAGGATTTAGGGCAAAACATAAAATTATGAGCAGGTACATTCAAATGGCTCAGAAAGACACATTATTGTTAGAGTTTTTTATTTACTGATGCGTGGGAGATGATTCATATCTAATAGACCCATATTATAAAAAAACCATTGTTTTGAAACCTACAGAATAAAAACAACATCATTCTTTGATGAGGTTTTCGATGGTCGAATATTATTATTAAATTGTGAACAGTTATATTTTCTAAGTCTTGGATAGAAATTTTTTGATGTTGAAAGAAGATACATTTACGAAAGCTTTCAAATTGTGATTATGAAGGATGTGAAGGATAAGGTTAATGTTAGTCTTTCTTCCACTGCTGTTATCACAAAATTTGGAATGCGACGTACTTTCAAAACCATGTGTAAAACTGAATTAATTGCACAATCAGTGCACCATAAACTTTGAAAAAGCAAGATAGTAGAGATCAGAATCTCGACCTATATAAAGTCCTTTTTCAGAAGCAAATTCTTCTTGTCTGATACCAGTATTCTATTAGTAGACTTTACAATTTATTCATCCCATTGCTGGATTTTTAAGCGAATCAAGAAAGAAGTAAGATTTTAAATTTAAAATCAAAAATGAATGTATAATGTTTTTTGTTTATATGATTTTAGAATATGCAGGATTATAAATTAATCCAATGAAACCTGATAGCGACTATCATTTTTTAGCGTTATTTTACGAGCGAGTAAGTTAAATTTGAAAAAAGTTTTTCAAACAATATCATGCATTAATTCTTAAAAAATTATGCAAGTAATAGAAGTTACAATTTCAATAATCGCTTTTCGCAATGAAGCTCCACAATTTTGGTTTGTTTTCTGCAGATGCATTTAGTTATAAAGATGCTAAGAACTGGGGCAAAAAATACCCGGAATGTAGTGGAAAACATCAATTTTCCGTAATTAAATAGCCAAATGGCATGTATGGTTTTCCAATTATTAATGATATTGAATTGATAAGCATTAATTAAATAATCAAATTTACAATTTAGATGGTGGCTTCTTGTTATGAAGTTTCAAAATTGATTAAATTTTCATTTTAATGAGAAGGTATTAGTTTTATCTACCATTTAACTTCGTCGTTAAGATGCGTAGTTTTCATTTGCATCACATAAAAAGCTTTTTAAAGAAATTACAATTTTTTGAGTTACTGAAGGAGTCATCAAAACACTGGACATTAAAAAAATGGTAATGGTTCTGAATGAACAATTGAATATATAGAGACTATGTTAAAATTGTACATTCTAAAGTAATGCATAATTTTATAAATAAACTGACCAATAACCGGGTCAGAATCTATATTTCTTGAAATTATGTACAAAAATGGGTTCGAAATTTGATTTATTACTATTATTTTGTATTCGCTTTTCTTTAGGTAAATGAATTCAGAAAAATAAAGTTAGTAAGTATCGGTAACCGGCTGTGCATGCAAAAGGAAAAGTGCGACAAGGAAAGTTTGCTAATTGTTCAATAAACTGATCGGATTGGATTAAAATTTTATACCTTTGTCAAGGCATAAAAAGAAATAACGAGTTCGTTAACCAAGGATTACCTTCCAGGTCGTGTGAAAAACCAGGACCCTCAAAAATTTTCAAGCGATCCCTAAAAAAAAAAGCTCATCAAGACAAAAATGTACCAAGTAACCTTCACAAATTGTAATTATTGTTATTTAATGATTTAATGATTTATAAGATGTATTTATAAATAAATACATGTACACCGAAGCACATGCAACTGCGATTGTAGAAAAATAAAAATATTTGCTGTCAAAAATCTTGGTTTCGTAAAATGCTCGAAAATGCTTTTTGAGAAATCATAACTCCTATTTTCCAGGAAAACTATACGAGATATGAAAATTTTTAACATTGAATTTTAGCAGTTATTTTAGGAGTTATTTTGGCACCTATCAGAAAATTTTCAGCAATAACCAAAAACGATTGCAAAATATTTAATTTGTTCGATACGCCCTATTATCCACCTTGCTCAGAATCCGTCATATATGATGATGAAACATCTATTCCCGACAACCTGGTACAAATCTATATTTCTTAAGAATATATAAAAAATATGTCTTATATTTTATTTACTACTATTATTTTGTATTTGTATTTTTCCTTTTAGCTGAATGGATTCAGGAAAATAAAGTTGTTCGAGGGAGAAGTGTTGAATGTTAGACCTGTCCAACCGCTAAACAAAGGTGAACCTAAGTTCTTAAATAGTTATAGTGAAAAAGATAATTGTTTGGCGGTAAGCGGCTGTGCTTGGGAAAGGTTTTCTGCAGTTTTCCTCACCCTTGATTGAACATCTTAACAAATGATAGCGCCTTTAATCAAAATCTGGCCCCAGACGGTAGGGGGTATATAGTATGGTTTTTTTTCAAATGAGAATTTCTAACTAGAATTGCAATGTGAGTAACAAAATAATATAAAATAAAGACTTTGTATCAAAACTTTCTCTTCCGAGTTATTTCAAGTATACACCTGTTAGTGCACATGTAGGTTTAAGTTATTACCAATTTTTCCCCCTATCGGAAGCTTTGTAATATGAAATGTAGAATTAGGTTTTCGAGTAGCTGATACTCATAGTCGGCATGCCCTCAAAATTTCAGTTTGATGAGATAGTATCTTCCGTTCTGTGTATGGATTTCAAAATTCAAATTTTTGATAGGACTTTCTTAAAATTCGCAGGATAACCAGTTTTTTGGATAAGGTTGACTACCCATTTTTCTCAAAGAATTTAAACATTTCGACGTATTTGGTAATTTGCGACGTAATTTTACAGAAAAATAAATATACATAGATATACTTTGAAGAAATTATTGTATTTGATTAAATAATGATCGTTAGCATTAATTATTTGAAAAAGTTTCGAATTATCAAGTGTACAATTCAGACAGTGGCTTTTGGTCATGAAATTTCGAAATTTATTACATTTTCCCCCTAATGAGAAGGTATTAGTTTTATGTAAAATTTATCCTTGTCGGTTTCTATCAAATCTCCACGTTGGTAGACCCCCTGAGTCAGAAAAAAAATTATTTTTATGAAGGTATCTCGGTCTGTATGTCGATCTGTATACTGTAGGTATGATAAGTTTTGAACGACTGATCAAATTGGGTCAAGCTTTGGCACACGGTTTTAAGATATTAAAAATGAGAAAAAGTTTTGAAAAAATGTTAACCGGTAATCTTACTAAACTTGAATTGAAAAAATTTAAATAAATACTTATTTTCAAATTTATTAAAACAATACGTAACCTTCGACGCAGCCCGAAGGTAAAATTGTGAAACTCGTGAATAAGTTACGTGAACTTAAACTGGGAAAACAAAATTATTTACACGCTTAATCTATTTTATCTTAGTTCATTAACAGAATTATTCGTTTATGAAGGCTTCCACATTCCGACAATGTTAAATTTTAAATAGTTATATTTTTGAAATATTTGAGTATAAATTGTTAATTTTTGCACAAATGACATTTACACGGCCCTTTTAAAAATTCATAACGAAATTTTTCTTCAGTTTTGATTCAAATAGAATTGACCTAGCTTTTTATTATTCAAAGATCAAAAGTTGCCATTTATAATTCACGAAGGCTCTTTACCTTTTATATTATCTTCCTTGCTCGGAATCTCGGACTTGGTTAATACGTATATAATTATGTTGTCTATATATCAGAAACCCTGGTATTATTTTGCATTATTATTTCTTTCATAATAGTAATGTTAGACTTTCCCAGGTGTCTAACAATCATCGACCCAATTTAAAAAAAGTACGAAGAAAATAATATATTTAAAAATATTTTTGGATGACCATTAAACACTGTGTAGAAAGTTCCTGGACATTTCCCGGCTTTTTCTGGTTTGCAAAAATGTTTTTCGGTCATCTCTCCCAATTAAAGTTAGAACTATTCAACTAATTACTAATTTTTAACTTTATTGATATAATAAAACCCCTAAGTCTATAAATTATGCAGCCCGAAGGTAACATTGTGTAACTAGTAAACAGGCTATGTCACCTCAAAATGAAAGAACAGCCTTATTTACACACTTAATCTAGTTCACTTTCATTTATTTACGTTGAAAATGATTCTACAAAAAAGTGATGAAATTCGAACAAACACTACAGCTCACATGACCCGGAACTTCTTTGATTTCGAATCGTCTCAATTAAAAATTCAAATATTTTAAATTTGTAAACTCTAAGCACAAAATAATCATGTATAATTTATCACATTTGAATTTCAAGTTTTTACAATTTTACAATATTAAGTGGCATAATGGTACTGGGAAATTAGCCTCTTTTAGAATTATTGATTCAAAACTTTTAAATTGCAATCATAGAGAAAATATCAAAATTATTCATTAACATCATATAATATTACATAATATATAGAAAAATTCATAAAACAGATAAGAAATTTCATTGTCTTGTCCACTACATTTAAACTGTATATAACTTTTTCAACTGGGAAAGATAAAATGGTGAAATTCGTAAACAAGTTGCGTCAGCTTTGAATGGAAGAAACAAAATTATTTACACACCAAATATATTTCACCTCAGTTTATTGACGTTGAAAATAATTCCACAGAAACACTACGAAATTCGATGAAACGCAAAAGCAAACCTGACACAGAAATCTTATGATTTCGAAACGTCTAAAATAAAAATAAAAACATTCGAAATTTGAAATCAAAAAGGAGCTTTATCTAATATAAATAATTTTTATCATGCAGTGTTCAAAATTAGACACTGTTTTGCAAGCACATATTCAAAAATGTGAGAATTTTAAAGAAGCAGCCTTTAAAATTAAATAAGTTAGAATTTGAAGGCTGAAAAACTACAAAAACGCCAAACGAGAATCTCTTTCTATTTTTTTTTATTGAAAACCATACACGATTTAATATCTCTTGCTTAGAAGCTTTAAATATTTAAAAATTAGCCGAAGAACTTAGCAAAAATATTTAATTTCTCTTAAAAAGTACAATATCAAATCAGAATTCAGCAGCACAATATGCAATTTTAAATTAAAAACCCCACTTACTGGGATATCAATTACAAATCAATTACAAATCTAAATTATTTTCAGAATCTTGGGAAGCAATTCATGTAAACATGTGAAATTTCTCTTTGGAAAAATTGGGTTATATAATTTTTTTAGAAACATAAAAATAATGTAAATGTATGAGGTACCTCTTAGATGAATAGATGACTAACGCTTGTTTATAAGAATTTTTTTTGCATATCTTCTTAAGTATGTGGAAGTGAAAAAAAAACATGTGAATATAAAATAGTAACTTTAGTTAGAGGCATCTTCTTTATTATTCTATATTTGTTTGCGTTATGATTTGCTGTTTTCGTGAAAAATGAATTTTTCTGTGAAAATAGGCAAATTCATGACAAGCGACCTCTAAATATTATTCGATTTATTCATCTTTTTACGTGGTTCAGTTTTAACGTGAAACGAAAAAGAATTTGAAAATGAAAGTTGAGATGTGGACCTTCCTTTTTAACCTTCTTAATCCTGAACGGCATAATTAATTTAGAATCGTACAAAATTCGTATTTTCGTAATTTTAATATTATCATAGATTTCAATTTTTTACATAGTCTGGAGATCTTAACAGTCTCCGCACATTATTAAAGCTTTTATTTGCTGATAGATAGGAGATAATTCATTACGAAAATTACCTCGCTTTCAAAAAACAATTATTTTGCAACCCACAGAATAAAGACAGAATTATTCCTTTATAAAGTTTTCCACAGCCAAATAATATTAATTTTTATTGCAATTATTAAATTATAAATTGTTCACTTTTATGCGAATTAATTTAAAACTATGTAATTACGAAATAAAAATAGTTCGATTGAAAACGTTTTCAATGTTTACAATTATTCAAGCATTAAAAATAATAATTTGTGATTGGAAAATATACCAAGTAAGACAAGTAAGAGATTGCAGGTTGAACATTTTCAAACTAAGCCCTAAAGGATGTAACAATTTTTAATTTTTGGACCTGAAATTTTGAATGATTACACGGTTTTCTTAAGAGGGCATAAAAAGATTTTTGCTTTCGTTTTAGTTAATAAAGAATTAGTTTAGCTTTAATTATTCAAAGATCGAAAGTTGCCATTCACATTTTACCAAAAATTTCTGTAAATTATCTACCTTGCTCGGTACCTCTGAATTGGTTAATGCATAATTATGTATTCTATTTGTCAGAAACTCTGGCTAAAACCTAATTTTCTTGAAAATGTACACGAAAATAAGTTTTTATTTTATTATTTACTATAAGTATTTTGTGTTATATTTTTATTAATATGAATTTGAGATCTGTGCAGGTGTCAAAAAATCTTCAGCTTCATATAAAAAAGAACAAAGAAGAAAATATAAATATTTCAAAATATTCGAGGATGAACACTAAAACTCTACAAAAGAAATTCCTGGTCTTTTTCTAGTTTTCTCTTGGTATGAAGAAATCTTTACTGGTGAACGCTCTATATTCGAATTAGAAAAATTCTATTCATTAGTCATTTTTAATTTTAATTGAACAATAAGAAGCGTTGGTGCATACGTGACGCAGTCACCTCAAAGCTAAAAAAACAAGATTGTTTATACGCCTTATGTATTTCACTTTTGTTTATTTAAATTAAAAGCTACGAAATTATAAAATCTCCAAACTAGAATGACTTCCGTTTCTTTCAAATTGAAAAATTGTTTGAAACAGCGCAACCCGCCTACAGCAAAGGATTTCTTAGCATATTAAGTCATTAATATAATGGTTCAAATTTTTTTGTTGGCCTTTTTTCTGTGAAAAATTTTTGGTGCTCAGGCCCGGTGATAATTTTTAACTTTGGCGTTTGTGCCCTTTTATACTCGAACTTGTATACTCAAAAATTATACTTTTTATAGAATTGTGCATTTCAAGCTTTTTAATTAGAATCCTAGAGAAAACATAAAAATTATGAGCTGGTTCATGGAAGTGGCTCGGAATGACACACCATTAGAGCTTCTTATTTGCTGATGCGTAGGAGATGATCATGTCTAATAGATCCATGTTTTTAACAATTATTTCGAAACCTACAGAATAAAAATGAAATTATTCTTTTAAAAATGTACAAAGTAGGAAGAGTCTTTCGTGAAGAATGTGAAGGACAAACTCAATGTATGTTTTTCCTCGGGGGTACGACGGTGTGGTGGTCCTCCCCCACTAAAAAACCCTGTGGCCTCAATTGATGATATAACTAAATTTTAAATACGAAGAACTTTGAAAACGTATGTGAAACTCAATTCACTACACTATCACGTGCATAATAAACTTGGAGTAAACAAGATAGGAAAAATAAGCATCTCGACCTATATAAAGTCGTTTTTTCAAGAGCGAATTCGTCTTTCCTGATACCAGCATTTGATTAGTAGACTGTACAAGTTATTCATCTCACAGCTGGATCTTCAAGCGAATCAAGAAAAAAGTAAGAGTTTAATTTTTAAGATTGACACTACATTTTGAATAATTTTTCTTTATATGATTATAGAACATGCAGGATTTTAAAATTATCCAGCGACACCTGATAGCGACTATTCTTCTCAGTGTCATTCTACAAGCAAGTAAGTTAAATTTTGAAAAAGTTGTTAAATACATTCTGTAATTATTTTTTTTGGAGAAACCAAAAATTTTGATGCAATTTTTTCTAATTTGTGATGATGTGATTTTTTAGAAAATATAAATGTGAAGAGATACCCATCAGAAAAATCATACGCTTTATCAACAAACAATACGTAGAATTAATTCTTAAAAACTCATCCAAATAATAAAAGTTGCATTTTGGGTAATGGTTTTTTGCAATAAAGCTTCACAATATCTGTTCGTTTTTTTGCAGATGCATTCAATTATACTGATGCGCAAAACTGGGGAACAAAATATCCAAAATGTATTGGAAAACATCAATCGCCCGTAAATTTAGATCCACCTAATGGGAGCGGTTTTCCAAGAAGTGATCAAAGGCTGAAATTTACAAACTTTGATAAATTACCAACAAACGTGACCATTAGGAATACTGGTCATACTGGTATTACAGATTGATTATTTTTATTTATGACTTTAATTCTACTTTATTTTATTGTATACATTTTATTACATTTTCCATAATACAGTGGAAGTGAAAGCTCATTGGTCTGGAAACCCTCCAACGCTTTCTGGTGGACCCCTCATTAAGAATTACGTATTCGAAAAAATCACTTTTCATTGGGCAGAAAAACCGGTAAGTGTTGCATACATTTTTGATACTCCCTAAATTGGAATTAATGAAATTTTGCTAATTACGCAATTGAAATTTTACCACTTGAATCAGAAAAGGAAACGAATAGAAAAGTTTATGAATAAAGCGCGGAATTGTAGCATTTTTAACTTTATTGGTACAACAATGAGAATGCAATATTGTGAAACTTGTAAGACTTGTAAACAGGGTATGCGGAAACAATAGAATTATTCATACATGTATGTATTTCACCTACTTATTCAAGTTAAAAAATAATTCCGCAGAGTCTCGATTTTATTTGAAAAACCATTTACAAGGAAAGTTCATGAATTGTTTGATGACCAAAATTGCGCAATTATTAGTAAATATTTTCACTAGACAACTCTCGTCGGTAAAACAAATATGTAATTTTTTACTACTCTATTTTCGCCATTCGTTAAATGATGAAATATGAATCTTTTGGTAGTCGAAAATTCAGATTATAAATCAATTAGTGAAATTTTCAGTAATTCAGATTTAGTAAGTCATTAATGGGACCATTACTGTGGATCATAATAATAATGATAATAATATTTATATCCACCACACGAAAAAAAGTTTACTGCAGGGTATCCAGGTCACGATGATCCTTATCCACCTCTCCCACCTTAGTAAGTTAAAAGTGCTTTCTTGATATTTTTATGGTCACTGACACTGATAAAAAGGTTCGATATTAAATGTGATATATTCATTTTGGTGCAGTATGCTGGATATGGAGGTGCACATCTTTTTTTATAAAAAAGATTTGAAATCATTTAAGAAAGCTCAATCACAGAAGGGCGGTCTTGCAGCATTTCAATTCTGGCTCAAGGTAAGCAGTTATTTATTATTTGTACGAAATAGTACACAAATATTGTATTGAGAAAACTTAAGATGAGAAAGTAAGGGTGCAATTACCAATATTTTTCACATTCATTTTCATTTCCACTTTGACGAATTTCACGTTATCGGTTTTTCGTAAACTGCTGTAACGATTAAATTTGAAAAAAAGTTCACCGACGTGAATTTCTACAAAGTAAAAGTAAAAGTGAAAATGTTAGTTAAGTAATGTTTTGTTTTCCTGAATTTAAAGGAATTCGAAAGAATTGAATTCTTAAGACTTTTTATTAATTCCCGTGTGGAAAAAATTTTTGGAAGAAAGTGAAACATCTGTATAACTGTAATCGTTTGTTGAAACTTGTAGAAAAAGTTACAAAATTTAACAAAAAAAGGCAATAAAATACAAATAGCAAACTTTTTCATTTATTTTCTTGCAGAGCAGTGAAAAGAAACAACAGTAAAGTGCAAAGTTCTACAATTTAAACATTTTTATAATTTTTTCTTGCTTATTATTTTTTAATTTGTTTTGAGAATCAACAATACTTCACAGAAAATTTCAGTTTTTTTCACATTTTTTAATGAAGGTTTGACAAAATTCAAAACAATTATAATTTTACGTAAATTATTGTCAAAAATCACAATTCTTTACAAGACAATACAAGGTTACATTGATGTTGAAATATTGAAAAACTGTACTGAGGATGATGTCTTTACGTTCTCATCATAATGAGGTGTTAGGTTTATGTGAAAAATTAATCGCGGATTTCTTTCAATCTTCTTGTTTCGGGACACCGTGAATCCGAAAAAACTGGGTTCATGGTGGTGTCTGCCTGTCGTTGTTGTCGTCTGTATACCGGATAACTTTTGAAAGACTAGACGGATTATTTTCCGCTTTAAACATATGTTTTTATGGACCAAACAGAAAGATCGAGTTTGTTAACCAGCATTGTTTGACCAACGTTTCTGGTTTTAACCACCGAAAAAAATAATTAACAATAAAAAATTTCATTTTGCGGTGAAACTATGCAAGATATGAAAAACATGAAACGAAAATTGTGCACCTAAGAAGCATCTAAAAATTTCTTGATAAATTTTCGATAGGATGCGTAGTTTTCATTATAATTGTAAAAAAATAACATCTAAAATGAAAGATTGAATTTTCGGAAAAACGAAACCAGGTACGAAAAAAAATTAATGGACAAAAGGTGTTCACCCGAAAAAAGATCTACCAATTTGTAATTAATCATTTTTTGATAGACGGCCTAGTTTTTGTTTCAATCATAGAAAATAACGTTGAAAATGAAAAAAAAAAAAATGAACGACAAAAATTGAACAGCTAAATTTGTTTATTCGAAAAATATCCACAAATTTGATTTACTTTTTGATAGAAGGTTTAGTTTTTGTTTCAATCGTAACAAATAACATTGAAAATAAAAAAATAATAACTTTTTGGAAACGTGACATAAGCTACGGTAACATTACATATAACAAAATTTTTCGAATAAATTTTATCTACAAATTTCCTTTAAACAACTTCACGCTAGGATGAGTTTTTTTGTTTAAATCATAATAAATAACATCGAAATGAAATAAATAAGTTTTTAAAAACAAAATTGTTTTTTTCATAGTTTTAATTATAAAAACAAGACAAAGAAAATATGTCTCTTTCATACGCAGTGCATATTCTAAATATTTAAATCCTAGGATGGAAAAGAACAATTTTATGCTGCAAAAATGCAAACTCCTGTAGATTCTTGTAGTTATGCTGTTTTATAAATTCTTAAAGAAAAATTATAACGGCAATGAAATATAACAATATACAACACAAAGTACAAAACTGATCCAATTATTATTAGTCAAAGTTGTACTTTTCTGTGATTTTTTCTTAATCTATTGAATTTATCTGTAGGTTCCTGTAAAAATAGTATTACTTTTTTTTTTTAGTTTTCCACAGGGGTTTTTATTTACGCAAAATCCTATTACATTGACACATCCTTGAAATTTCAGACCGGATCTACCACCGGGCAAGATGTGTTTAACAACCTGGAAAAAAATGTACATAAGGTGAAATTCCCAAATTCAGCAGCAGAGATACCCCCGAGTCCCTTAGCAAGTATACTAGTTGCTAGAGAGCAATTAGCTTATGACTTTTACGAAGGCTCTTTAGATTATCCACCATGCTTTGAATCTGTGACTTGGTTCGTAGATGGTTTTGCTTATCCTATTAGCAAAAACCTGGTAAGAATCTATTTTCCTTGAAATTATGTACAAATATAAGTTCAAAATTGTACTTAGTACTATCATTTTGTATTGGCATGTTTTCTTTCAGGTGAATGAATTCAGGAAAATCAAGTTGGCCGAGGGAGACAAGTCGAATATTAGACCTGCCCAGGCGCTAAACGATCGTCAACCTAAGAGCTTAGATGGTTATAAAGGGAAAGATGAGTAATTATCGGTAACCAGCTGCGCTTAAGAAAGGTTTTCTGCAGTTTTCCTGACCCGTGACCAAATGTCCAGGCAAATGCAAGCGCCTCTAATGAAAATCCGGCTGCAGACGGTAGAGGGTAGATAGTATGGTTATGGGTTTCTTATAAGCAAATTTCTAACAAGAATGTTAATGTAAGTAAATTAATAAAATAAAGTCTTTTGTTGCATCAATAATTTTTCTTTAAGTTATTTCAAGTATACACCAGCCAGTGCAAATCTAGCTATAGAGTATTAACAACTTTTCCTCCTATTCAATTCTTTCTAAAATGTAATCTAGATCTGAGTTTTCGAATAGCTGATTCACATAGTTGGTTGGAGTTTCATTTGCCCAACAGCAGTAAATCCTTAAAATTTCAGTTTGATCGGATGGTATGTTCTTCTCTGTGTATAGATTTTGAAATTCAAATTCTTGAACATTCATAAAAAGTATTCCTATGATAGAAAAACGTTATGCTGCATTTTTTGAAGGTATAGTTTCTTCATTGTTATAAAAATTTTATGAATCGATTAAACATACCAAATTTAATAAATTTCCAAAAACAATTACCATAATGAATACTGATCTCACTAATATGAAATAATAATAATTTCAGTCTTTAAATTTGATTTTTCTTCATTTCATATTTTTAATTCTTTTACATTTCTTAGAATGAAGTGAAACTCAACATATAATGGTCTGAAGTACTTTCAATTATTGCTGGTGGACAGTTCCTTGTGAACTACGCATTTCAAAAAGCCATTTTTCATTGGAGCTAAAAGACTTGAAATTTTTTTTCGTAAACATTCTGAAAACCTGTAGCTACCATTAATAAGATATTATTTACGATTTTTTTTTCAATCATACATACTTTCAATGTTATTCTGTTTTATCTCATATTTCTAATGTTGCTAATATCGACAATACTTTGGATATTAAATTTTCACATAATCATTATTATTCAATATGCCAGATTTAGAGATACAATAAGTTGTTATTCAACATTCGTCAACTTTTTTGTAGGCTTCATCTAATTTAAATAAGTTTTTATTCTACTGACTTTAACATTAGATACTGTATTAAAGTCAAATCAAAGCAAGCTGTGAATTCGATCTCGAGTGTTTCTACTTTATTTGTATTTGTATTTATATGGTGCTCATTTCACGAGCACTTTGCTTCCCGTTAGCAACTGTATTTGCTTCCTCACAGAGGAATTTAAAACGATTTTTAAAATAATAGACCAACTAAAGTTTTCATTTTGATCAATTTAAGAATTGAAATTCACAAAAAATATAAAATTACCAAATAATACAAATTTTTTTTAAATACGACCACAAATCAGACAAATCAAATTTTGTATTTAAAATGGTAATTTTTTGAGCTTGAAAAAGAAAGGGGGAAATTCTGTCTTACCCTATCCCATTCCTAGCTTTATGACAACTTAATTTAAGTTAAATTTGATTTATGTCGATGAAAAAATTTTTTTCTTTAAAACATATGTTTCAAATATTACGAATGAGCGTAACTTCCTTAGTTTTTAATAAAGTGTATTAATATTATAGGTCAATCGGTTTGCCTCGAAAGAAGGAATCTTTTTCATTCTTGTATCAACTTTGAATTATGTTAAAGAAAAAATTTTCACTATTAAAAACGGTATTTTTAAATATTATGCATTACCATAGCTTTCTTACTCTTCAATAACATGTACCAACATTATAGGTGAATCGATTATCCTCAAATCAATACATCTTTTCTATTCTCGCATCAACTTTAAATTATGAGAATGACAAATTTTTTACTATAAAAATAAATTTTAAATATAATATAAATGGCGATATCTTCCTTACTCTTTAGTAAAATGTATTTATATTATAGGACAATCGATTCGTCTCCAACCAAGGAATCTTTTATGTTGGTGCATCAATTTTGAATTATGTTAATGAAAAAAGTTTTACTATAAAAAACCGATTTTTAAATCATTATTAGGTGATTAAAAATGCCATAAATTTTTTTAGAAATACTTCGATCAGTTTCAAGATATTAGTGGTGAAAAAAAGCCCTCCGCACACACATCCACACACACACACATCCGGGCAATTGCTTAGAACATTGTATTAGACATTTTTAAATTGCGGAAGGTTTAATTAAATGAATTTGAAATTTTTGGGAAATGTTACCATTACAAAGCTTCGTCTATGAGGAAGCAAAATTGTACAAATTTCAAAAAAGAAGCAGTCGAAAAAAAATAAGTTTGAATTTAAATCCTGGAAAATTACAAAATCGCCAAAAGGACATCATTTTTGTTTTTTAAAATTAAAAACCATCAAAATTGAATAATTTTGGTTCCAGAGCTGCTAATCTTAAAAAATTTATTGAAATAACGAAAAACATTCTTGCAATATTCTTAGAAATTTACAATATCAAATCAGAAGTCAGCTTCACATTATGCAGTTTGAAATTCGAAACCTGTGAAATTAAACAAAATAAAATCAAATGACCATACAAATTTAGTAATTCAAAAAGAACGTAGCCGTTAGTGACCTAATCAAGAATAATAAAAAATGAATCGTTCAAGGGGCATCTTTGGCAAAATTCGAAAATTTTGTTAAAATGTATCATCAGGAAACTTACTAAACATGATATAAATTCGTAACGTTCCTCCTACTAACCCCACCCCCCTTGCCAATCATATTTTCTCTCGCAACCCCCCCCCCCACCTGATATTGGTACTCCATAAGGAGTAAGGTCCACAAGGTCTCCATAAGGAGACTTTTTTTTATTTTTAATTCAATTAGAATGAAGCTAGCTTTTATTATTCAAAGATAGAAAATTGCTATTTACATTTTACGAAAACTCTGCAGAATATCTACCTCGTTTGGATTCTCTGACTTGGTTAATGTTATTATGCTTTACAAAAAAAAAAATCCTGACCATCTCCCGGTTTTCTACTGGTTCACAAAAATGTTGAACGGTTAACTCTCTATATCTGAACTGGGGAAATTTAACTAATTACTTATTTTTAACTTTGATTAAACAATAAGAAGCGGTAGTGTATATATGACGCATTCCGAAGGTAATACTGCTAAGCTTGTAAACAGGCTACGTCCCTTCAAAATGAAAAGAAAAATTATTGTCACGCTTAATATACTTCAGCTTCGTTCATTCAGAGCAAAAATAATATCACAAGAAACCCTGACACAAAAATATTCTAATCTCAAATCATCTAAACTACAAATTAAAAATGTTGGAATTTGTCATTTTTAAAGTCAAAATGGTCATATATCATTGATTACAAAAAAGCATTATCTAATTTGAATTATTTTATCATGTGATGTTCAAAATAAGAGACAGTTTGAAAATCACATATTGAAAATTGTGAAAATTTCCAAGAAGTGGCCTTCAAAATTAAATAAGTTGGAATCTAAAGCCTGAAACATCACAAAATCTCCAAACGAGAATAAGTTTCGTTTATTTCAATTTGAAAAATAAATAAATAAAAAAATTGGTCAAAGCAGGCACCATACGCCTACAACAATGGTTTGGTTTGGCTGGAAAAAAGTAAGGCGGACGGATACCTTAACAAAACTATAAGTGTTTATGTCTGGGGCCGCGAAACCCTAATAAACAAATTCCCTTCAGAAGCTATCAATCTTGAAAAATGAATTCATCTTCAGAGCAAGAAAAACAGAAATTCTTCTAATTTGAAATGTTCACAGTACTGAAAATTAAATAATTTTGTATTTTAAGTTTTAAAATTTTACAATATCAAAGCAGAAGCCAGTTTCACATTGTTTAATTAAGAATGGCAGTCCTCCAAACCTGAAGAATAGCAAACTAAATGCACGTAAAAATTTCTTAATACTAAGAGTACTAAAAATAATGCTTATTTTAAAATTGTAAATGTCCTCGAAAATTAGACTTTTCTTCAGAATTATGCATATTAAACTTTCAAATTAGAATAACACATTATTAGAGCTTCTTATTTGCTGATTCCTAGGAGATGATTCATGTCTAATAGACTCATGTTTCCAACAAACGATTATTTTAAAAACTACTGCATGAAAACAGAATTATTCTTCTATGGAGGTTCAGGTAGTGAAATATTATTAAATTTCAAATCTTCATATTTTTCAAATCTTCAATTAAAATTTTTTTGAATTTAAAGAACTTACATTGACATATACATATTACGTAGTAGTAAGATTCTTTCATGAAGAATGTGAAGAATAAGGCCAATGTCATTGGCCTCCAATGATGATAACAATAAATTCTAAATGCGATGAACTTTTAAAACGTGTGTAAAACTAAATTAAAGACACAATCATGTGCATAGTAAACTTTAAAAAATGAAGATAGGTGAGATAAGAATCTGGTCCTACATAAAGTCGTTTTTTTAAGAGCGAATACTTTAATTTTTTCATCTCACTGTTGTAAAACATATACCTACCATTAGTAAATTTTTCATTCTTATCAAACTCTTTTGCTTCATGTTTATAACAATCGTTATAAATAAAAAGCCTCGATGAGCACATTTGTTCTTGTTTTTTAATTGTGTTATCAATCGTTGATACAAGACAAAACTTTTTACTTTCTTTATGTTTTCTCGTACGACAAGATATTGTTACTTATTATTACTTATTGAGCTCCTAAAACATATATTTATTTGAAACAATGAATCATTCATTTGGTTTGAAATGTATATTTTTGTCTTCAATGAATACTTCTTTCATACAAAGAAATATTTATCTCTTAAAAATAGATCGTACTCTTCAATAAGAAAATGTGAACTTACTTCTATTAAAATTTCTTCGGCAGAAATAAATAATTTGTTGAACTCAAATTTTTGTAAATAATCAACACCTTTATTCATTTCAGCCAAGTAAAATTCACTTGATAAAGCATAAATTCTGGTGTGAATTTAAGAAGCTTAGAGAACTTGGGGTAATTTATTTTTTTTTGTTTAATTTTATGGTTGTGATTTTTTGAACAGAAAATGTTTTTTTTCTCTAACCAATGGATAAATCTATCATTTTCAATAATGTTGATATTTTTACTTCCAAAATCTTCAAACAGTGGTCCCAAATCCAAAAAAATTGCCAAAATAAAGAAAAAAATAGTAAGATCTGTACGAAATATGCCGACCATAAGATCGAAAAAATGATTCAAGCGGGACGAAATTTGCTGTACAAAGGTTTTTCTGCTTCAATGTGGGGCGCAAAAATTTCGAAAAATTATCCGACCAAAATGAAACTCACTGTCCAGGGTATTTTCGCCAGCTGATGCAAAAATGAAATTCAAATTAAAAAAAAAAAAAAATGGCGGCTCTAATGAAGCGTAAATAACACATGGAATAATCTGATATGAATAAAAATGTACTGTGGATGGGCTTTTCGGAAAGCTGATGTAGAATTTGGAATCTAAATTCATTTAAAGGAATTGGTGGCTCATAAAGAATCTTCTTCCGGGTCTGAAGGTTAGACCATGTTTACTATATGTTTTTGGGGTCACTGAATCCGAATCCGAGGTCGAAAATCCCCAGCATGTCAGGGTTCTGACATAACCTCAAAAAACCTCGTAATCTGAGCTATTTAACGCTTCAAGGTTGTGACCTTACCCGTATATTGAACAAAAATCAGTTCAACCCATAAACCCCATTTACTCCACAAAAATACGGCATATAGGACTGTCGGCATTAGGCTTTTGGCAAAAAAATTTGAATTTGTGGAATGCTTGCCAAAAATAAATGAATTGTATACATCTACAATATGAAAAATTATGTGTGCAATTCTTAATGACTAGAATAAATGAGTATTCAAATGACTAGAATGGAAATCGATTGACTCAAGTACGCGGATTCAAAAATTAAACGATTAGAATAGACGATATACAAATCAGACTCATAAATCAAATAGCAGACTCTTTTTTGCTACTATAGCGAGTTCTTTTCTCATCAAAAGATCTATGCAGTGATTTACGCTTTCTATCTTCTTTCGGTGTATCTCGCTTCAAGATCCAATAGAAATAGCTTAGATTACGAGGTATTTTGAGGTTATGTCAAAATCCTGACGTGCTGGGGGTTTTTCGACCTCGGATTCAGATTCAGCGACCCAAAACATATAGTAAACATGGTCTGGCCTCCAGGCCCGGAAATTTTTTTTTATGTGGCTGTGTTACAGATTATATTGAGTTTATATAACAAAAGGAAAAACATAAACTAATTTTTTTAATTAAATTTCTTCAGAAAAAAAGATCTTCTCCTTTCACGTCATCCACACATTGTGAGGTGCGTAGAGAGATTAATGCCGCTTTGAAAAACCAGATTTACTATCTTATCTGGAAAACATCGTGTGATCACTAACAGTGTCACCTTTCAGAGAGGTGTGTTACAGGGCGACACAACAAGCCCTCTCCTCTTTTGCCTCACATTATTGCCACTATTTCTCGCACTTCGCCATTCCGAAGCGTACCTCTGCGGCAAACCTGGAGATCGAAAGCATAAGGTCACTCATGTATTTCACATGGATAATCTCAAGAATAATGCCAAAAATAAAGAGAAACTACATCTAGCCCTGGACATTTCCAAAAAGTACACTCAAGAGATTGGAATGGAGTTTGGGCTAGAGAAATTCGCCAAGGGTAATTTGGAGAAAAAAAAACCTAATTGCATTCCCGAAGATCCTGAGCTCGTCGACAGAGGCGCTACACGACACCTTCGCGCTGGAGAGACCTATACATACCTGGGCGTGCCACAGAGCCGCCGTCAGGACGTGACATCTATAAAGGATACTCTCCGATGCAGATAAAAACGTCTCATCCGACGGATATGGTCTTCCGAACTGTCGGCGAGGAACAAGGTATCTGCGGCGAACATGCTTTCCGTCTTAGTAGTACTCTATTCATTTGGAGTAGTTCCATGGACGAAGGACAAGCTCAGATCCAACGATATTGGGTCCCGAAAGGCCATGCACATGAACAAAAGCTCCGCAACTTTACATGTCACGCCGTCAAGGTGGTCGCGGAATGCTGAATCTTGAATGTCTTCACAAAAGGATTATTCTGGGTATAACACATATAGTCGCAAATGGAAAAGGTCCTCTTCTTAGAATGGTCAGGAAACACGAAGAAGTGGGTAAAGGGGCGTTTCTGTACAAAGCAGCGGAGGAGGCTGCTGTAGCACTCGGCCTTGACTTCAATATCAGGGGTGAGCAAAATGCATCAAATCTTATCCATCTTGAATACTCACTCCTAAGGGCCCGGATTAAGAAAGCGCAGGAGAAAAACTTCCGCGAACAACTCTGCGAAAGAGGATGCACGGCATTTTCCACATAAATGTGGAAGAGCAGTCGATGCTGTATGAGCTAACGTTTGGTTTCCTTAAATCAACCGGATTGAAGTCAGGCACGTAGGGTTTCATTTTGGCATGCCAAGACGGTGTTATTCCCACTCTAGCATACCGTCGCCACATTTTGAGCCAAGACATTCTTGATGATAGCTGCAGAGCGTGTCATGCACACCCCGAGCATCTAGGACACATTCTATCTAGTTGTCTAACTCATGCGGGAACGACCTACATCCAAAGGCACAATGCGGCACTAAGAGAGCTTTATTACCATCTCTGTCACTCTTACGGCATTAGCCCAAATACCGCTCCGCTGAAAGCTCCTAGGGAAATAGAGTCAATTGTCGAAAATGAGATGTGCCGCATATACTGGAACTTCATATTCTCGACAATTGTTTCTGTTGCGCACTCGGGGCCTGATATAGTTCTCCTTGACTTCGAGAAACGAACCATGGTCGTTACCGAATTTTTGGCACCAGCTGACAAAAACGTCACAGCCAAGGAGAAAGAAAAGAAAGAGAGGTATAAAGATCATATAAGGGAGTTGCGACGGTTATACCCGGGATATTCTGTTAAGCTAATCGTCCTTATCATCGGCGCTTTTGGAGGTGCCAAGGGTTCACTGATTAATAGTCTGAAAAGCATCCCTGTGTGTCAACAAAATGCTGAAATACTTGCGAAGAAAATGCAGAAGGCGATTGTCCTTGTGTCGCTTCGTGTCCTCAGGATGCACAAGACTTTTGCCGGATCGTGCTATTGCATTCGTCGCAGACTGTAACCACCTATCTCACGGTCGTCAGACGTGGTTACAGCTGAAATTTTACCGCGATTTCGCTGGGAGCGGGTGCAATTTTTCAGATTAGCACCCGCTCCCAGCGAAATCCTGCGGTTGTCCTTATGACACAAATTTGAAAATATTGCAGGATGACCACTAAAACTCTATGAAAAAAATTGTTGGTTATTTTCCGGTTTTCTTCTGGTTCGCAAAACTTTTTACGACTAATCTCTCTGTATCCTTATTAGAAAAATTTAACTAAAAACGCTTTTTGAACTTTATTAATGCAAAAAGAAGCATTAGTGTATGCATGACACGGCCCGATGGTAATATTGTAAAACTTCTGAATGGTGGAGTCACCTTAAAATAAAAAAATAAAAAAAATTTATTTACACACATTTGAAACATAAGATCACGATGGAGCATCATCTTATTAGATTAAGCTTGATTTTGCGGGGTTCTAAATGAGACATTGTTTCAAAATTACATACACAAAAATTTAAAAATTTCAAAGCGGTAGCCTTCAAAATTAATGAAGTTAGAATTCGAAGCTTAAAAATTTAGAAAATTTCCAATCAAGAATCACTTTTGTTTCTTTCAAATTGATAAAAATAAATAATAAATCAGTGGGCACTTGAGTCCTTTAGGAATTCCAAACGTTGGCAATTATGCCCTTCTCGCGGTGGGTTTGCCTGGAAAAAAGTAGGAGGAATGGGCGGACGGATGGACGGATCAAAAACTTCAAAGCATGGAAAACTGAAATTCTTGAAATTTAAAATGTTTCGATGACCAGCTTCACATTGTGTAATTTGGAATTGCAAACTCTCAAAACTGAAAAATAGCAAACTATGGCGCGTAAATATCTCAGAATTCTGGAAATACTAGAAACAATGCAAATTTTTTAATTGTGAATGGCTCGAATTGAACGATTAGAAAAAAAGGGATGAACGCTTACAAATTGAGATTAGTAGGGTTTGAAAATAGTACGTTTTCATTGAAGAATGTACTAAGTAGGAAGAGTCCTTCATGAAGAATGTGAAGGTTAAAGTCAGTGTCAGATTTTTCTCCGGCAAGTAGGGCAGTGAGAAGCTGCTCCCCCACTGAAACATCCAGTGGGCTCCACTGATGATATGGCTAAATTTTAAATGCAACAAACTTTAGAAACGTGTACAAAACTAAATTCAAGACTCAATGAAGTGCAGAACACACCTTGAAAAACAAGATATGAGTCAAAAGACTCTCGGCCTATATATCGTTCATTTTTCAAGAGCAAATTCTTCTTCCCGGATTCCAGCATACGATTAGTACACTCTACAATTCACTCATTTAAACGCTGAATCTTCGAGAAAATCGGAAAAGAAGTAAGATTTTTAATTTATATCTAAAAATACATTTTTAATCATTTATCTTATATCATTTCAGGCAATGCAGGATTTTAAAATGATCCATCGAAACCTGATTGCGACTATTCTTTTCAGTGTCATTTTACGAGCAAGTGAGTTACATTTTGAAAAAGATTTTTAATACATTTTAGAATTTTTTTGTGAAGAAGCGAGAGATTTTGATGTGATTTTTTTTAAGTAGTGATGATTTGATTTTCTAGGAAATCTGAATGTAAATAGATACACATCAGAGAGGCCATATGTTTCATTGATAAACAATTAGCAGCATTAATTTCGCGAAAAGTGATACAAATAATAAATGTTACAATTTAGGTAATGGCTTCTTGCAATGAAGCTATACAATTCTTTTTTTTTGCAGATGCATTTAGTTATAATGATGCTAAAAAGTGGGGCAAGAAATATCCAGATTGTGATGGAAAGCATCAATCTCCCATAATTCTAAAACAACCTATAGACAAGGATTTTCCAGTATTCGCTAAAGTACTGCGGTTTACAGACTTGAACAAATTACCAACAAACATTACCATGAAAAATACTGGTCACACTGGTATTAAGCTTCCATAATGTGAATTCAGGTATTTAATTTTGCTTTATTTTATTTCATAAACCTTTTTGATTTTCCCATAATACAGTGGAAATAAAAGCTGATTGGTCTGGAAAACCTCCCAGGTTTACTGGTGCAACCCTTAATGGGATTTGGGAAATATGATAAAATGTTATCGAATGTCACGGACTTTTCTAATTCTTTAATGGATTCAAAAACAATAAATTTACAACGAGTGAGGGATGTTGTAGGGTTTTGAAGATTTGAAGAGACTTCCAAATTTTTGTTGGAATTCATTGGTTCTGGATCATGCCAACCCCCACCCGGCAAGTTACATTGTGGCATCCCTCATTCGGAAAAAATGTGAAGTCCACAAAACATTGACAAAATTTAGAAAGGTGATCTGGAGTATTTCGCTGACTAATCACAGCGGTGTTTTTTCACCCCCAAAGCATACAATTCTTTGAATTTTTTCAAATAAAAAAAAGAACATTTGCATTACAAGTACCACTTATTGCAAGAAAGTGTTTGAACTAATTAATATGCACTGCTTACCGCGAGCCAGAATTTAATAACTGCAAGACCGCCCTTTTGCGATTGAGCTTTCTCAAATGATTTAAAATGTTTTTTATAAAAAAACAAGTCCATCTCCATATCTATCGAACTGAAAAAAACGAATATACTCAATTTAATATCGAACGCTTTGTCAGTGTTAGCGACAATAAAAATATCAAGAGAGCATTTTTGACTTACTACGGGCGTTCATATGCAGGATCGTCACTTGTTTCATCAGCCCACTTTTTATTCATGCAGTAAAAATGAAAATTATTATTCTTATGATCTTCTATAATGGTTTCATTAATTACTAATTGAATTCAAATTGGTTAACATTTCAATGATTGATTTATGAACCACATTGTTGACTTATAAGAGAGTAATATTTTATCATTTCACGATTGAAATGGTATTTTTTTCAATATAAAATCAAGATTTTGTGGAACTATTTTCAGCCTTGCATGAGTAAGGTAATAAAACTAGATGTGTAAATAATTCTAGTGTTTCACGTAGCCTGTTTACAAGTTTCACAATACTGCACTCTCGCTGTGTCAGTGAATTTGGAAATGCTATGATTCCACGTTTCTTAAATAAACTTTTCTATCTGTTCCTTTTTTTAATTCAAGTAGTAGAATGTCAATAGTCCAATTAGCGAAATTTTAATAATTGAAATTCAGAGACTATTAAAAACTTATCCAACACTAGCTACAGGTTTTCAGAGAGTTTACGAAAAAAAAGTTCAAGTTTTT
>CAKNYM010052896.1:613926-635691 GCA_932195095.1 Andricus curvator
TATGGCGGTGTGATGGTGCTCCCCCACTCAAAAACCCTGTGGCTTCCACTTATGATATGACTAAATTTTAAATACGACGAACTTTGAAAACGTATGTGAAACTCAATTCACTACACTATCACGTGCATAATAAACTTTGAGTAAAGAAGATAGGAAAGATAAGCATCTCGACCTATATAAAGTCGTTTTTTCAAGAGCGAATTCGTCTTTCCTGAAACCAGCATTCGATTACTAGACTGTACATGTCATTCATCTCACAGCTAGATCTTCAAGCGAATCAAGAAAGAAGTAAGAGTTTAAATATAAATCAAAGAATACATTTTTATTAATTTTTCATTGTATGATTTTAGAATATGCAGGATTCTGTTATGATCCAGCGACACCTCACAGCGACTATTCTTTTCAGTCTCATTTTACGAGCAAGTAAGTTCAATTTTGAAATAGTTTTTAAATACATTTTGTAATTATTTTTTTGAAGGAAAGAAAAATTTTGATGCAAGTTTTTCTAATTTGTGATGATTTGATTTCCTAGAAAATATAAATGTGCAGAGATACCCATCAGAAAAATCATACGTTTTATCAATAACCAATACGCAGAATTAATTCTTCAAAACTCATCCAAATAATAACAGCTGGATTTTGGGTAACGGATTCTTGCAATAAAGCTTCACAATATCTGTTTGTTTTTTGCAGATGCATTCAATTATACAAATGCGAAAAACTGGGGAACAGAATATCCAAAATGTAATGGAAAACATCAATCGCCCGTAAATTTAGATCCACCTCATGGGAGCGGTTTTCCAAGATTTGATCAAAGGCTGAAACTTACAAACTTTCATAAATTACCAACAAACGTGACCATTAAGAATACTGGTCACACTGGTATTACAGATTAATTATTTTAATTTATGAATCTAATTCTGCTTTATTTTATTTTAAACATTTTTTTACATTTTCCATAATACAGTGGAAGTAAAAGCTCATTGGTCTGGAAAACGTCCAACGCTCTCTGGTGGACCCCTCATTAAGAATTACGTATTCGAAAAAATCACTTTTCATTGGGCAGAAAAACCGGTAAGTCTTGCATACATTTTTTATACTCTCTAAATTGAAATTAATGAAATTTTGCTAATTACGCAAGTGAAATTTGACCACTTGAATAAAAAGAAAACAAATAGAAAAGTTTATAAATGGAAAACAATGGAGAAGGAAAGTTCATGAATTGTTTGATGACCGGAATTGCGAAATAATAAATAATAATAAATAAATTAATTTTTTTTAAATTAATTATTCTATTTTCTCCATTCGTGAAATGATAAAATAATAATCTTTTAGTAGTCGAAAATTCAGAATATAAACCAATTAGTAAAATTTTCAGTAATTCATATTTAGTAAGTCATTGATGGGTCCATTACTGAAGATCATAATAATAATGATAATAATATTTATATCAACCACACGAAAAAAAGTTTACTACAGGGAATCAAGATAACGATAGTCCTTATCCACCTCTCCCACCTATGTAAGTTAAAAGTGCTTTCTTCATATTTTTATTGTCACTGCCACTGACAAAACGTTTGATATTGAATGTGACATATTCATTTTTGTTCAGTATGCTGGATATGGAGGTGCACATATTTTTTTATAGAACAGACTTGAAATCATTCAAGAAAGCTCAATCACAGAAGGGTGGTCTTGCAGCATTTCAATTCTGGCTCCAGGTAAGAAGTGTACATTGGTTAGTTGAAATACATTCTTTCAATAAGTGGTTATTTATTATTTGTACGAAATACTACACAAATATTGTATTGAGAAAACTTAAGATGAGAAAGTAAGGGGGCGATTACGAAAATAGTTCACACTTATTTCAATTTCCACTTTGACGAATTTCACGTTATCTGGTTTTCTTGAAATGCTGTAACGATTAAATTGTAAAAAAAGTTCACCGACGTGAATTCCTAAAAAGTGAAAGTAAAAGTAAAAAAGTTAGTTGGGTAATGTTTTCTTTTGCTGAGTTTAAAGGAATTCAAAAGAATTGAATTCATAAGACTTTTTGGCAATAGCTTGAAATATATGAAATCCTGGAAAATGTATTAATTTTCGGGTGGACAACATTGTTGGAAGAAAGTGCAACATTTGCACAACTGTAATCGTTCGTTGAAACTTGTAGA
Organism: Andricus curvator; assembly: GCA_932195095.1. Taxonomy (NCBI): domain Eukaryota; kingdom Metazoa; phylum Arthropoda; class Insecta; order Hymenoptera; family Cynipidae; genus Andricus; species Andricus curvator. The sequence continues at coordinate 616,098 of CAKNYM010052896.1, forward strand.
AAAATGTACGAAGTTACAAAAAAATTACAATCAAATACAAATAGCAAACTTTCTCATTTATTTTCTTGCAGAGCAGTAAAAAAAGCAACAGTAATGTTCAAATTTCTACAATTCAAACATTTTTATAATTTTTTCTTGCTAATTATTTTTTTAATTTTTTTCTAAATTAACCAGACTTTACAGGAAATTGCAGTTTTTTTACATTTTTTTATTCAACATTTGACATCATAAAAACAATTTTAATTTTACGTAAATCATTGTAGAAATTGCAATTCTCTAATACACAGTACAAGGTTACATTGAAGTTGAAATATTGAAAGACTGTACTGACGATGATGTTTTTACATTCTCATTATAATGTCGTCTGTATACCAGATAACGTCTGAAAGACTAGACGAATTATTCTGCGCTTTAAACATACGTTTTGCGGGACCGACCAGAAAGATCGAGTTTGTTAACCACCATTATTTGCCCGAAGATTCTGGTTTTAACCACCGAAAAAAATAATTAACAATGAAAATTTCCATTTTAAATCCTAGGTCGAAAAAGAGCAATTTTTTGCTGCAAAAATGCAAACTCCTGTAGATTCTTGTAGTTATGCTGTTTTATAAATTCTTAAAGAAAAATTAAAAGGACAATAAAATATAACAATATGCAAAATCCCATATTATTGTCACATCCTTGAAATTTCAGACCGGGTTTACCACCTGGGAACATGTGTTTGACAACCTGGAAGAAAATGTACATAAGGTACAATCCCCAAAGTCATCAGCAGAGATACCCCCGAGTCGCTTAGCAAGTATACTAGTTACTAGAGATCCATTAGCTTATGACTTTTACGAAGGCTCTTTAGATTATCCACCTTGCTGGGAATCTGTGACTTGGTTCGTAGATGGCTCTGCTTTTGCTATTAGCGACAAACTGGTAAGAATCTATGTTACTTAAAATTATGTACAACTATAAGTTCAAAGTTGTACTTACTACTATCATTTTGTATTGGCATGTTTTCTTTCAGGTGAATGAATTCAGGAAAATCAAGTTGACTCAGGGAGACAAGTCGAATCTTAGACCTCCCCAGGCGCTAAACGATCGTCACATTACGTACTTGACTAGTTATACAATAAAAGATGAGTAATTATCGCTAACTGGCTGCGCTTGGGAAAGGTTTTCTTCAGTTTTCCTCACCCGTGGGCAAACGTCCCAGCAAATGCGAGCGCCTCTGATAAAAATCCGGCTGCAGATGGTAGGGGGTAGATAGTATGGTTATGGGTTTCTTATAAGCAAATTTCTAACAAGAATGTTAATGTAAGTGAATAAATAAAATAAAGTCTTTGGTTGCATCAATAATTTTTGTTTAAGTTATTTCAAGTATACACCAGCCAGTGCAAATCTAGGTATAAGCTATTACCAACTTTTCCTCCTATTCAAAGCTTTCTAAATTGTAATCTAGATCTAGGTTTTCGAGTATCTGATTCAGGTAGTTGGTTGGAGTTTTATTTATCCAACAGCAGTAAATCCTCAAAATTTCAGTTTGATAAGATGGTATCTTCTGTTCTGTGTATAGATTTTGAAATTCAAATTTTTGAACATTCATAAAAAGTATTCCTATGGTCCAAAGCGTTATGTTGAATTTTTTGAAGGTACAGTTTCTTTAGGTGAAAAATAATTTAGAATTATAAATTTGAAAATAAATTGTGCGCAGGTTAAGAATTTCACAACATGTGCTGAAAAGACTGTTTCTTTGATTGTGTTCACTGCACAATTTTTTTTTAAATTGAAAGACTTTGATGTAATTCGTAATTTCTGATGCAATGTTACAGAAAAATGAGTACAAATACATAAACATTGAAGAAATCATTATATATGATTAAATTATTATTTTCAACATTAATTATTCAAGAGATAATAGAATTAGGAAATGAACATAAAATAATAAATAAAAGAAATGAATAAAGTAAAAAGAGAGCTTGAAAATTTTTTTTTTTTGCAGATGTATTCATTCATAAGGAGGTTAAAAACTGGAAAACTATATCCAAAATGTAATGGGATTTATTAATCTACCTTGAATATTGACATTTTTAACAAACATTTTCATAAATCGATGAAACTTACCAACCTTTATAAATTTCGAAAAACAATCACCATAAAGAAGACTGATCTCACTGATATGAAATAATACTTATTTCAGTCTTTAAATTTGATTTTTCTCAATTTTATTTTTTTAATTCTTTTACATTTCTTAAAATGAAGTGGAACTAAACATATAATGTTCTGAAGTACTTTCAGTTATTGCTGGTGGACACTTGCTTGCGAATCACGCATTTCAAAAAGCCATTTTTCATTCGAGTTAAAAAACTTGAACTTTTTTTTCGTAAACTCTCTGAAAACCTGTAGCTACCAGTAGTAAGAATATTGATTATGATTTTTTCAAATTACACATACTTGTAATGTTACTCTTTTTAATGTCATATTTCTAATGTTGATAAAATTGACAATACGTTGGATATTAAATTTCCACATAATCATTATTATTCAATAGGCCAGATTTGGAGATGCAATAAGTTGCCATTCAACTTTTGTCAAGTTTTTTGTAGGCTTCATCTAATTCAAATAGTTTTTATTCTACCGACTTTAACATTGGACATTGTTTTAAAGTCAAATCAAAACTAGCTGTGAATTCGATCTCGAGTGTTTCCACTTTATTTGTATTTATATTTATATGGTGCTCATTTCACGAGCACTTTGACTTCCGTTAGCAAATGTACTTGCTTCCTTACAGAGGAAGGATTTGTGATTTTTAAAATAATAGACCAACTCAAGTTTTCATTTTGATTAATTTAGGAATAGAAATTTTGCAAAAAATACAAAATTAACAAATAATAAAAAAACAATTTTGAATGCGATGAAAAATCAGACAAACCAAATTTTGTATTCAAAATGGTAATTTTTCGAGCTCGAAAAGGAAAGGGGGAAATTCTGTCTCATTCTATCCCTTTCCTAGCCTTATGATGAGTTAATTTAAGTTAAATTTGATTTATGTCGATGAAAAAAATTATATCTTTAAAACATATGTTTCAAATATTACAAATGAGCATAACTTTCTTACTCTCTAATAAAGTGTATTGATATTATTGATTAATCGATTTGCCTTGAACCAAGGAATCTTTTTTATTATTGTATCAACTTTGAATTATGTTAAAGAAAAAAGTTTTACTATAAAAAGCAGTATTTTCAAATATTATGCATTATCACAGCTTTCTTACTCTTCAATTGAATGTATCAATATTATAGGTCAATCGATTCGTCTCGAATCAATAAATCTTTTCTATTCTCGCATCAACTTTAAATTATGAAAATGAAACAAGTTTTACTATGAAAATGAATTTCAAATATAATATAAATGACTATAACTTTCTTACTCTTTAATAAAATGTATTAATATTATAGGACAGTGGATTCGTCTCGAACCAAGGAATCTTTTATATTTGTGCATCAATTTTGAATTATGTGAATCAAAAAAGTTTTACTATAAAAAAACGATTTTTAAGATATTATTAAGTAATAAAAAATGCAATAAAATTTTTTAGAAATCCTTCTGTCAGTTTCAAGATATTAGTGGTAAAAATGAGCCCTCCAAAATTAATCAATTCAGCTGCAACCGTTTTTAAGTTATCGTCTTCAAACAAAGTGTGACATCCACACACACACACACATTCGCACAGAAATTCACGCACACACATCCGGGCAATTGCTTAGAACATTGTATCAGAAATTTTGAAATTGAGGATGGCTTAATAATATGAATTTGAAATTTTTGGAAATCTTGAAAAATTTATTGAAAGAACGAAAAACATTCTTGCAATATTCTTAGAAATTTACAATATCAAATCAGAAATCAGCTTCACATTATGCAATTTCAAATTAGAAACCTGTGAAATTGAAGAAATTGAAATCAAATGAGCATAAAAATGTAATCATTCAAAAAGAACGTAGCCGTTAGTAACCAATCAAGAATAATAACAAATGAATCTTTGAAGGGGCATCTTTCGCAAAATTCGAAAACTTTGTTAAAATGTATCATCAGGAAACTTACTGAACATTATATAAATTCGTAACGTTACTCCTACTAAACCCTACCCCCTTTCCAATCATATATTCTGTCGTACCCCCCCCCCCCCCATATTGGTACGTAGTTTATGGAGCGCCCCTAAGCCGCGCATGTGGATCCTAAATAGGGGGGGTCAAAAAACAGTAAAATCTATAATAATTACACGGCCCATTTAAGAATCCATAAGGACACTTTTTTTTTAGTTTTAATTCACATAGAATCAAGCTAGCTTTTTATTATTCAAAGATCAAAAGTTGCTATTTAAATTTTACGGAAACTCTGCTGATTATCCACCTTGCTTGGAATCTCTGACTTGGCAAATGTTATTATGCTTTACAAAAAAAAAAACCTGGCCATCTTCCGGTTTTCTATTGGTTCACAAAAATGTTTAACGGTTAACTCTCTATATCTGAACTGGGAAAATTTAAATAATTATTCTTTTTTAACTTAAATTAAACAATAAGAAGCGTTAGTGTATATATGAAGCATTCCGAAGGTAATACTGCTAAACTTGTAAACAGGCTGCTTCACTTCAAAATGAAAAAAAAATTATCGTCACGCTTAATATACTTCACCTTCGTTCAACAAACACTGACACAAAAATATTCTCATCTAAAATCATCTAAGCTACAAATTAAAAATTTTGAAATTCGTCATTTTTGAATTCAAAATGGTCATATATAATTGCTCAGAAAGAAGCATTATCTAATTTGAATTATTTTATCGTGTGAGGTTCGAAATCAGAGGCTTCCTGAAAATCACATATTGAAAATTGTGAAAATTTCCAAGAAGTGGCCTTCAAAATTAAATAAGTTGGAATCTGAAGCTTGAAACATCACAAAATCTCCACTTTCTTCCCTAGTGTTGAACATTCGATTTTCGACCCGCTTCACAGGCATCGAAAGTCGAATTTTCGATTGAGGAATGATGAAAATAATTTTGTATTGCAAGTTTTTGAAATTTTACTATGTCAAATCAGAAACCAATTTAACATTGTTCAATTAAAAATGGCGGTCCTCCAAACCTGAAGAATGGCAAACTGAATGCACGTAAAAATTCCGTAATACTAAGAGTACTAAAAATAATGCTTATTTTAAAATTGTAAATGTCCTCGAAAATTAGACTTTTCTTCAGAATTATGCATTTTAAACTTTCAAATTAGAATAACACATTATTACAGCTTCTTATTTGCTGATGCCTAGGAGATGATTCATGTCTAATAGACCCATGTTTCCAAGAAACGTTTATTTTAAAACTTACATCATGAAAACAGAATTATTCTTTCATGAAGGTTTAGGTAGTCAAATATTATTAAATTTCAAATCTTCATATTTTTCAAATCCAATGTTTGGCCTCCAATGATGATAACACTAAATTCTAAATGCGACGAACTTTGAAAACGTGTGTAAAACTAAATTAAAGACACAATCATGTGCATAGTAAACTTTGAAAAATGAAGATAGGTGAGATAAGAATCTAGTCCTACATAAAGTCGTTTTTTTAAGAGCGAATACTTCAATTTTTTCATCTCACTGTTGTAAAACATATACCTACCATTAGTAAATTTTTCATTCTTATCAAACTCTTTTGCTTCATGTTTATAACAATCGTTATAAATAAAAAGCCTCGATGAGCACATTTGTTCTTTTTTTTTAATTGTGTTATCAATCGTTGATACAAGATAAAACTTTTTACTTTCTTTATGTTTTCTCGTACGACAAGATATTATTACTTATTATTACTTATTGAGCCCCTAAAACATATATTTATTTGAAACAATGAATCATTCATTTGGTTTAAAATGTATATTTTTGTCTTCAATGAATACTTCATTGATGCAAAGAAATATTTATCTCTTACAAATAGATCGTACCCTTCAATAAGAAAATGTGAACTTACTCATATTAGAATTTCTTTGGCAGAACCAAATAATTCATTCAATTCAAATTTTTGCAAATAATCAAGACTTTTATTCATTTCAGCCAAGTAAAATTCACTTGATAAAGCATAAATTCTGGAGTGAATTTAAGAAGCTTAGAGTACTTGGGGTAATTTATTTTTTGTTATTTAATGTTCTGGTTGTGATTTTTTAAATAGAAAATGTTTTTTTCCCCAATAAATGAATAAATTGATTGATATTTTTACGTCCAAAATCTTCAAACAGTGGTCCCAAATCCAAAAAAATTGCCAAATTAAAGAAAAAAATAGTAAGATCTGCACGAAATATGCCGACCATAAGATCGAAAAAATGATTCAATCGGGACGAAATTTGCTGTACAAAGGTTTTTCTGCGAGCTGATTCCAAAGTCAAAATTCCAGTTTCAAAAACAAAATGGCGGCTTCAATGTGGGGCGCAAAAATTTCGAAAAATTATCCGACCAAAATGAAACTCACTGTCCAGGGTATTTTCGCCAGCTGATGCAAAAATGAAATTCAAATTTTCAAAAACAAAATGGCGGCTCTCATTAAGCGTAAATAACACATGGAATAATCTGATATGAATAAAAATGTACTGTGGATGGGCTTTTCGGAAAGCTGATGTAGAATTTGGAATCTAAATTCATTTAAAGGAATTGGTGGCTCATAAAGAATCTTCTTCCGGTTCTGAAGGTCAGACCATGTTTACTATATGTTTCTGGTGTCACTGAATCCGAATCCGAGGTCGAAAATCCCCATCACGTCAGGGTTCTGACATAACCTCAAAAAACCTCGTAATCTTCAAGGTTCACGCTTCAAGGTTGTGACCTTACCCGTATATTGAACAAAAATCAGTTCAACCCATAAAGCCTATTTACTCCACAAAAATACGGCATATAGGACTGTCGGCATTAGGCTTTTGGCAAAAAAATTTGAATTTGTGGAATGCTTGCCAAGAATAAATGAATTGTATACATCTACAATATGAAAAATTATGTGTGGAATTCTTAATGACTAGAATAAATGAGTATTCAAATGACTAGAATGGAAACCGATTGACCCAAGTACGCGAATTCAAAAATTAAATGATTAGAATAGACGATATACAAATCAGACTCGTAAATCAAATAGCAGACTCTTTTTTGCTACTATAGCGAGTTCTTTTCTCATCAAAAGATCTATGCAGTGATTTACCCTTTCTATCTTCTTCCGGTATATCTCGCTTCAACATTAAACAGAAATAGCTTAGATTACGAGGTATTTTGAGGTTATGTCAAAATCCTGACGTGCTGGGGGTTTTTCGACCTCGGATTTAGATTCAGCGACCCAAAACATATAGTAAACATGGTCTGGCCTCCAGGTCCGGAAATTTTTTTTTTTATGTGGCTGTGTTACAGATTATATTGAGTTTATATAACAAAAGGAAAAACATAAACTAATTTTTTAAATTAAATTTCTTCAGAAAAAAAGATCTTCTCCTTTCACGTCATCCACACATGGTGAGGTGCGTAGAGAGATTAATGCCGCTTTGAAAAATCAGATTTACTATCTTATCTGGAAAACATCGTGTGATCACTAACAGTGTCACCTTTCGAAGAGGTGTGTTACAGGGCGACACAATAAGCCCTCTCCTCTTTTGCCTCACATTATTGCCACTATTTCTCGCACTTCGCCATTCCGAAGCGTACCTCTGCGGCAAACCTGGAGATCGAAAGCATGAGGTCACTCATGTATTTCACATGGATAATCTCAAGAATAATGCCAAAAATAAAGAGAAACTACATCTAGCCCTGGACATTTCCAAAAAGTACACTCAAGAGATTGGAATGGAGTTTGGGCTAGAGAAATTCGCCAAGGGTAATTTGGAGAAAAAAAAACCTAATGGTATCCCCGAAGATCCGGAGCTCGTCGATAGAGGCGCTACACGGCACCTTCGCGCTGGAGAGACCTATACATACCTGGGCGTGCCACAGAGCCGCAGTCAGGACGTGACATCTATAAAGGAGACTCTCCGATGCAGATAAAAACGTCTCATCCGACGGATATGGTCTTCCGAACTGTCGGCGAGGAACAAAGTATCTGCGACGAACATGCTTGCCGTCCCAGTCAAACTCTATTCATTTGTAGTAGTTCCATCGACGAAGGACGAGCTTAAATCCCTCGATATCGGGTCCCGAAAGGTTATGCACATGAACAAAAGCATGCACCCTAAGTCTTCTGTTCCGCGACTTTACATCTCACGCCGTCAAGGTGGTCGCGGAATGCTGAATCTTGAATGTTTTCACAAGAGGATTATTCTGGGTACAACACATAATAGTCGCAAATGGAAGAGGTCCTCTTCTTAGAATGGTCAGGAAACACGAAGAAGTGGGTAAAGGGGCGTTTCTGTACAAAGCAGCGGAGGAGGCTGCTGTAGCACTCGGCCTTGACTTCAATATCAGGGGTGAGTAAAATGCATCAAATCTTATCCATCTTGAATACTCACTCCTAAGGGCCCGGATTAAGAAAGCGCAGGAGAAAAACTTCCGCGAACAACTCTGCGAAAGAGGATGCACGGCATTTTCCACATAAATGTGGAAGAGCAGTCGATGTTGTATGAGCTAACGTTTGGTTTCCTTAAATCAACCGGATTGAAGTCAGGCACGTAGGGTTTCATTTTGGCATGCCAAGACGGTGTCATTCCCACTCTAGCATACCGTCGCCACATTTTGAGCCAAGACATTCTTGATGATAGCTGCAGAGCGTGTCATGCACACCCCGAGCATCTAGGACACATTCTATCTAGTTGTCTAACTCATGCGGGAACGACCTATATCAAAAGGCACAATGCGGCACTAAGAGAGCTTTATTACCATCTCTGTCACTCTTACGGCATTAGCCCAAATACCGCTCCGCTAAACGCTCCTAGGGAAATGGAGTCAATTGTCGAAAATGAGAAGTGCCGCATATACTGGAACTTCATACTCTAAACAATTGTTTCTGTTGCGCACTCGGGGCCTGATATAGTTCTCCTTGACTTCGAGAAACGAAACATGGTCGTTATTGAATTTTCGGCACCAGCTGACAAAAACGTCACAGCCAAGGAGAAAGAAAAGAAAGAGAGGTATAAAGATCATATGAGGGAGTTGCGACGGTTACACCCGGGATATTCTGTTAAGCTAATCGTCCTTATCATCGGCGCTTCTGGAGGTGCCAAGGGTTCACTGATTAATAGTCTGAAAAGCATCCCTGTGTGTCAACAAAATGCTGAAATACTTGCGAAGAAAATACAGAAAGCGATCGTCCTTGTGTCGCTTCGTGTCCTCAGGATGCACGAGACTTTTGCCGGATCGTGCTATTGCATTCGTCGCAGACTGTAACCACCTATTTCACGGTCGTCAGACGTGGTTACAGCTGAAATTTTACCGCGATTTCGCTGGGAGCGTGTGCAATTTTTCAGATTATCACCCGCTCCCAGCGAAATCCTGCGGTTGTCCTTATGACACAAATTTGAAAATATTGCAGGATGACCACTAAAACTCTATGAAAAAAATTGTTGGTTATTTTCCGGTTTTCTTCTGGTTCGCAAAACTTTTTACGACTAATCTCTCTGTATCCTTATTAGAAAAATTTAACTAATAACGCTTTTTGAACTTTATTAATCCAAAAAGAAGCATTAGTGTATGCATGACACGGCCCGAAGGTAATATTGTAAAACTTCTGAACAGGTGGAGTCACCTTAAAATAAAAAAATAAATAAAAATGTATTTACACACATTTGAAACATAAGATCACGATGGAGCATCATCTTATTAGATTAAGCTTGATTTTGCGGGGTTCTAAATGAGACATTGTTTCAAAATTACATACACAAAAATTTAAAAATTTCAAAGAGGTAGCCTTCAAAACTAATAAAGTTAGAATTCGAAGCTTAAAAATTTAGAAAATTTCCAATCAAGAATCACTTTTGTTTCTTTCAAATTGATAAAAATAAATAATAAATCTGTGAGCACTTGAGTCCTTCAGGAATTCCAAACGTTGGCAATTATGCCCTTCTCGCGGTGGGTTTGCCTGGAAAAAAGTAGGAGGAATGGGCGGACGGATGGACGGATCAAAAACTTCAAAGCATGGAAAACTGAAATTCTTGAAATTTAAAATGTTTCGAGGACCAGCTTCACATTCTGCAATTTGGAATTGCAAACTCTCAAAACTGAAAAATAGCAAACTATGGCGCGTAAATATCTCAGAATTCTGGAAATACTAGAAAAAATGCAAATTTTTGAATTGTGAATGGCTCGAATTGAACGATTAAAAATAAAGGGACGAACGCTTACAAATTGAGATTATTAGGGGTTGAAAATAGTACGTTTTCATTGAAGAGTTTACTAAGTAAGAAGAGTCTTTCATGAAGAATGTAAAGGTTAAAGTCAATGTCAGATTTTTCTCCGGCAAGTAGGGCAGTGAGAAGCTGCTCCCCGTACTCAAACATCCAGTGGGATCCACTGATGATATGGCTAAATTTTAAATGCAACAAACTTTAGAAACTTGTACAAAACTAAATTCAAGACTCAATGAAGTGCAGAACACACCTTGAAAAACATGATAAGAGTCAAAAGACTCTCGGCCTATATATCGTTCATTTTTCAAGAGCAAATTCTTCTTCCCGGATTCCAGCATACGATTAGTACACTCTACAATTCACTCATATAAACGCTGAATCATCGAGAAAATCGAAAAAGAAGTCAGATTTTTAATTTATATCTAAAAATACATTCTTGATAATTTATCTTATATTATTTCAGGCAATGCAGGATTTCAAAATGATCCATCGAAACCTGATTGCGACTATTCTTTTCAGTGTCATTTTACGAGCAAGTGAGTTACATTTTGAAAAAGCTTTTTAATACATTTTATAATTTTTTTGTGAAGAAGCGAGAGATTTTGATGTAATTTTTTGTAAGTAGTGATGATGTAATATTCTAGGAAATCTAAACGTAAATAAATACACATCAGAAAAGTCATATGTTTAATTGATAAACAATTAGCCGCATTAATTCTGGAAAAGTTATAGAAATAATAAATGTTACAATTTAGGTAATGGCTTCTTGCAATGAAGCTATACAATTTTTGTTTGTTTCTTGCAGATGCATTTAGTTATAAGGATGCTAAAAAGTGGGGCAAGAAATATCTAGATTGTGATGGAAAGCATCAATCTCCCATAATTCTAAAACAACCTATAGACAAGGATTTTCCAGTATTCGCTAAAGTACTGCGGTTTACAGACTTAAACAAATTACCAACAAAAATTACCATGGAAAATACTGGTCACACGGCTTCCATAATTTGAATTCAGGAATTTAATTTTGCTTTATTTTATTTCATAAACCTTTTTGATTTTCCCATAAAGCAGTGGAAATAAAAGCTGATTGGTCTGGAAAACCTCCGAGGTTTACTGGTGCAACCCTTCATGGGACTTACGTATTTGAAAAAGCCACTTTTCATTGGGCCCAAAAAGCGGTGAGTGTTGCATAAGTTTTTAATACTCTCTAAATTTCAATTATTAAAATTTCGCTAATTGGACTATTGACATTCTACTACTTGAATTAAAAAAAGAAAAAAATAGAAAAGTTTATTCAAGAAACGTGGAATCATAGCATTTCCAAATTCACTGACACAGCGAGAGTGCAGTATTGTGAAACTTGTAAACAGTCTACGTGAAACACTAGAATTATTTACACATCTAGTTTTATTATCTTACTCATGCAAGGCTGAAAATAGTTCCACAAAATCTTGATTTTATATTGAAAACAATACCATTTCATTCGTGAAATGATAAAATATTACTCTTTTATAAGTCAACAATTTGGTTCATAAATCAATCATTGGAATTTTAACCAATTTGAATTCAATTAGTAATTAATGAAACCATTGTAGAAGATCATAAGAATAATAATTTACATTTTAACTGCACGAATAAAAAGTGGACTGATGAAACAAGTGACGATCCTGCATATGAACGCCCGTACTAAGTCAAAAATGCTCTCTTGATATTTTTATTGTCGCTAACACTGACAAAGCGTTCGATATTAAATTGAGTATATTCGTTTTCTTCAATTTGATAGATATGGAGATGGACTTGTTTTTTTATAAAAAACATTTTAAATCATTTGAGAAAGCTCAATCACAAAAGGGCGGTCTTGCAGTTATTAAATTCTGGCTCGCGGTAAGCAGTGCATATTAATGATGATTATGTAACTTTTTCATATTTATTTCATATTTTCCACCTTTACTTCAACGAATTTCACATTGTTTTTTTCTCATAGAGTTGTGAGGATTGGAAAAGTGACATATATGAACCGAAACAGTGAAAAAAGTTACTAATTTCTAACCGAAAAAATAACAAACCGTAACTAATAGGCACTTGTAATGTAAATGTTCTTTTTTTTATTTGAAAACATCAAAAGAATTGTATGCATAGGACTTCAAAACAATTTGCGTTTAATCCAAAAGAATTTTTAAAAAATGAAAAAATTTCATTGATTCAAGCAAACTTTGAGTGAATTGAGAGGAATTTAAAAGAATTCAAAGAAACTCCTTTCCAACGTCCTTTGGGGGTGAAAAAACACCGCTGTGATTAGTCAGCGAAATACTCCAGATCACCTTTCTAAATTTTGTCAATGTTTTGTGGACTTCAAATTTTTTCCGAATGAGGGATGCCACAATGTAACTTGCCGGTTGCGGGTTGGCATGATCCAGAACCAATGAATTCCAACAAAAATTTGGAAGTCTCTTCAAATCTTCAAAACCCTACAACATCCCTCACTCGTTGTAAATTTATTGTTTTTGAATCCATTAAAAAATTAGAAAAGTCCGTGACATTCGATAAAATTTTATCATATTTCCCAAAATCCTGGAAGATTTTTCAAAATACTTTGAGATATTTCAAAATCTCTTAAAATCATTAAAATCCTCGGAAATCCTCTGAAATGTTGCTAATCTCTTGAAAATGCATCGAAATCTGATCAAATACCCTAAACTAATTGAAATTCTTTGAAATGCTTTCTAAATTAGTTAAATAAATTAAACATTCCTCCGAATATTTTTGAATATCCTAAAATATCTTAAATCGTTTAATATCTTTTCAAATCCCTTAACATTTTTTAAAGCTATCGAAATTCCTGGAAAAATTTTCAAAGCTTTAAAAAATATCTTGGAACCTTAAGAAATATCCGAAAACATTAAAAATTCTTTGAAATCCCTTCAAGTTATTAAAATCAATGGCAAATTCATCGAATTTTTTTTAAATAATCTGAAATCTTTAAAATTCTTTAAAATCTCTGGTAATACTTTCAAATTTTAGAAATACCGAAATCCTGGAAAATTGATCAATTTACTGATGAAAATAATTGTTTCAAGGAAGTAAAGGATTTTGACAACTGTTATTTATTGTTAATTTTTGTGCAAAAATGTAAAGTAAAAGTAAAGTAAAAATTTGTAGAATTTAAACATTTTTATCATTGTATTTTATTGTATTTCCAATTTATTACTAGAATTAAAAAAAAATTGAATCTAGAGGAGTTTTCAACTCCAAATATTCCGAGTAATTTACAGTTTTTATGCCAAAAAGGTTGTTCTTCTTTGATTTAGGATGACTAATGTTTAGAATATTGCAATTAGATCATTTTGAACTAAGATGTGAAAATTATCGTTATTACAGAAAAGGCTTCTATATTTGAGCTTTAGCTTACTGCTTTGAAAAACGTACATTTATAGAAAAGTTCCAAACGTAATGTTTAAATATATATTTGAAAAAAGTTCAAAACATGAGTTATTTGATGTTCAAGAACGATTTTTATCATTTACTATTCTACCATTCCTTTAACGTTTGAACATTAAATCTTTTTTTATAAAAGATATCATTCACAGATCTTAATTTTGAGTTATCTCATTGTGATGGTCTGAATATTTTTAATCCTAGGTCGAAAAAGAAGAACTTTTCATTTGCAAAACCTGGGAATACCTGTAGATTCTTGTAGTTGTGGTTTTTTATAAATTCTTGTAGAAAATCAAAACTACCATGAAATGAAACAATATACCAACAAAGTAATTTTTGCTGCAATCTTCTAAATTTATTTGTTGATTCCTATAAAAAAAGTTTCAATTTTTTGTAGTTTTTGTAATAATGTTTCACCAGGGTTTGTCTTTAAGCAAAATCATACATTATGGACACTTTTCTGAAATCTAACAGATTCTGGAGTCTGGCAGTCAAATTCAGATGTTTGAACACCTGGAAGAGAGCGTACATCAGGTGCAATCCCCAAATTCAACAGTAGAGATACCCCCGATTCGTTTACTAAGTATTCTAAATGATTTGCCACTACTTGCATTTTACGAAGGCTCATTAGATTATCCACCTTGCCATGAATCTGTGACTTGGTTCATAAATGATTCTTCACAGACTATCACCAAAAACCTGGTAAAAATCTATATTTCTTGAAAATATGTGCAAAAATGATTGCAAAATTTTATTCAATACTATCATCTTGCTTTCGTACATTCTCTTTCAGTTAAATGCATTCAGGAAAATAAAGTTGGCAGAGGGAGACGTGTCGAATGTTAGACCTTACCAGCCGTTGAACCATCGTGAAATTTGGAGGGTCTGACCTTGAAGGAACTAAATTTTGGTAACCGGCCGCGCTTAGGAAAGGTTTTCTGCAGTTTTCCTTTCCCTTGGCCAAACTTCCGAGAAAATGCGAGCGCCTCCAATAAAAATTCGGCTGCAGACGATAGGGGTTAGTTAGTATGGTTATGGGTTTTCTTTCACATGCAAATTTCTAACAAGAATGTAGATGTAAGTAATAAAATAAAATAAACTGTTTGGTTGCATGAATAACTTTTACCTCTGATTTATTTCAATTATTTGTATGAAGCAATAAGTAGCCGTCTACTTTTGGATAAGGAAATATCCCAACGATTTGAATGATCAATTTTCACACTTATGCTTATTCAAAACAAAACATTTTCACAAAGTTTGCTGAATCATAAGAACTCTGTTGAAAAGTAGCAAATGAGGGAACCTGAATAGGCATAATTAATTGATACGTAGATTCATATTGATTTCATATTGATACGTTGCAATGGGAAGATCCTTAAAAATTCTTATTTTTCTTAACTTTGTTCAAACAATCAGAGGGCAATATTTTGAAAATGAAGACAGACTACCATCCGTTCACTTTACGAAGACCCCTCCAAAACAGCTGTACATATTTGTAATTTACTCATAAAAGTAAAAGCATTTGAAAATACAGCTGATACCATGATAAAGCTTACCTTATTCCGCATAAGAAAAGTCTGCATTTGTTTATGTAAAAAAATTATTTTGAAAAATATCCTTCGCGAAAAGATGAAAACCATGGTTTTGCGCCTCACTCTGTCGTTTTTGGATTTTCAATGATATCTTTGAACTAAAAAATGTAAAAAATTCGAAAAAAATCGTATGAATGCTTTCATATTTCAACTATACATATGTGGAAAGGTAATTCCGAAAATAACAACAATTAAGATTACTAAAAAATTACTATTTCGGTTAACCAAGATATACTTTATAATATTCAACCACTAAGCGTTGAAAATTAAAATGTTAAAATTTTGAAATATTCTTTTCTAAAAGTAGAATGAAGATAAAAATGTTGTACAATCCTAGGCCTAAGATATATAATAATAAAAAATAGATGATTTTACGGTATTTGAAATTAATTTTCATATGTCCATATATAATTCAATTATGTAACATTATCTACTTGATTAAAATTTTTAGATGGAAATATACACATTTTTATTACTTACGATAAGAAT
Organism: Andricus curvator; assembly: GCA_932195095.1. Taxonomy (NCBI): domain Eukaryota; kingdom Metazoa; phylum Arthropoda; class Insecta; order Hymenoptera; family Cynipidae; genus Andricus; species Andricus curvator. Next base: position 631,957 of record CAKNYM010052896.1, read on the forward strand.
ACTCCTTGTATTGCATGTGCACTCACTAATGGTTTTTAAATAGTCAAAGCTTCCATCTTGAATTATTGTTGAATTCGAAAACTTTATGAATTTAGCAATAGTCTCATTTTTAAATTTTTAAATCAAAGTCTTTTTTAATGAAGTTTATATTTTAATTATAATTGAAATATTAATTTCATGAAATTTCAAGATGCTGAATTTAAGTCGTCATAAATTCGCATTGTGAAATTAAAAAAACTTTATAGTGTGCATTATAGTTATTTCCTTTCATCTTCTTTGAAATACGTGTTCACAGCCAGAACTTACCTGAAACAAAAAAGAAAACGATTTATTAATTAATGTTAATTGAAATGATTTTTTAAAATTCAAAAATTGTAGATTTTTTCTTATCAACTAAAAAAATTGCTAGAAAGAAGCTAAGAGGCTAAGTCTTGATCTATAAAATGACGCAGCCCAATGATAGTATCAGGAAATTTGTAAATAGGCTACGTTACCTCAAAATAAAAAACATAATTATTTGCACAGTTAATGTACTTCACCTTAGTTCATTTACGTTAAAAATAATATCAAAGAAAAATTACAAAATTTGATTAAACGCAACAGCACGCTTTTCTGATTTTGAGTCCGCTCAACAAAAAATTAAAGAATTTGAAGTTTCTTGATTCTGAACTCAAAATAATAATGTGAAATTTATCATAGATGAGCTTTACCTAGTAAATATACACTTTATTCACCAGGGTTAAAAATTAGACACTGTTTTCAGATCTGATTTTTTTCTGAAATCCTTTAATTTAGAATGTTCCCAGTGCTAAAAATGATATAATTTTAAATTTTAACTTTCTGGAATTTCACAATATCAAATTCCACAATAATATCATATTTTGAAATTGTGAATGGTTTGAAATAAACGATTAAAAATTAAGAGACTCACGCAAAAATATTTTAAAATTTAATTTAATTTAATTCAGGTTCCTACGCAAAACATAAAATTATAAGCAGGTACATTGGACTGGCTCGGAAAGACACATTATTATTAGAGTTTTTCATTTACTGATGCGTGGGAGATGATTCATATCTAATAGACCCATATTTTCAAAAATCAATTATTTTGAAAACTACAAAATAAAAAAAAAATTATTCTTTGATGAAGTCTTCGACGGTCAAAACTTATTATTAAATTTTGAACAGTTATATTTTCTAAATATTGAATAGAAATTTGTTGATGTTTAAAGAACATACACTTACAAAAGCTTTCAATTTGAGATTATGAAGAATGTGAAGGATAAGGTCAATGTAAGTCTTTCTTCCACTGCTGTTATTACTACATTTGAAATGCAAAGAACTTTCAAAACCATGTGTAAAACTGAATTCACGACACAATCACGTGTACAATAAACTTTGAAAAAAACAAGATAGTAGAGATCAGAATCTCGACCTATATAAAGTCGTTTTTTCAGGAGCAAATTATTCTTATCTGATACCAGCATTCTATTAGTAGATTTTACAATTTATTCATTCCATCGCTGGATCTTCAAGCGAATCAAGAAATGAGTGTTTGAATTCAAAATTCAAAATACATTTTCAATCATTTTTCTTTACACGATTTTAGAATACGCAGAATTTTAAAATGATCCATCGGCACATGGTAGCGACTATTCTTTTCAGTGTCATTTCGCGAGCGAGGTAAATTTTGAAAAAGTTTTTAATAAATTTTATAACTATTTTCTAATCAAACGAAAAATTTTAATGTAATTTCTTCTAATTTGCGATGATGCACTTCCCTAGAAAATATAGATAGATAAACTTCAGAAAGATAATACGATTTATCAATAAATAATAAGCAGCATAATTTCACAAAAAATTATACAAATAATAAAAGTTACAATTCAGGTAATGGCTTTATGCAATAAAGCTTTACAATTCCTGTTTTTTCTTCTGGAGATGCATTCAGTTATAAAAATGCTAAGAATTGGGGCAAAAAATTATCAGAATTTAATGCAAAACATCAATCTCCCGTAATTATAAAGCCAAACGGCGTGTTTTGTTCTCCAAATATTGATCAAGATCTTAAACAAATAAAATTTGATAAATTACCAACAAAAATTACCATGAAGAACACTGGTCACACTTGTATTGAACAATAATTAATTTTATTTATGAATTTGATTCTGCCTTATTTTATTTTATACATTCTTTCACTTTTTCTATAATACAGTGGAAGTAAAGGCTGATTGGTCTGGAAAACCTCCAGAGATTACTGACCGACCTTTTCATGTGAATTACGTATTTGAAAAAACCACTTTTCATTTGTCTCAAAAAGCGGTGAGTGTTGCATGAGTTTTTAATACTTTTTAAATTCAAATAAATGAAGTTTCGCCAATTGGACGAGTGACAATTCATTACTTGAATAGAAAAAATAAACAAATAGGAAAGTTTATTAAAAAGCGCGGAATGCATTTTTAACTTTATTGACACCATGAAAATGGAATATTGCGAGACTTATAAAGAGACTATGTGGAAAATCGAGAAATATCAACACACCTATGTATTATACCTTACTTATTTAAGGCTGAAAATCATTCCGCAGAATGTCGATTTTGTGTCGAAAATATGCGACAAGGAAAGTTCGCTAATTGTTCAATAAGCGAAAATACCAAATTAGTTTTATGTGAAATTTGATTCAGTCAATTTTCATGAAATCTTCACGTTTTGAGAAACCCTGTTCCAGAAAAAACTATTCACACGAAGGTCTGTCTATCTGCAGTCTGTCTCTCTGTCTGTAGTCTGTAGGCACGATAACTTTCGAAAGACTGATCGGATTGGATTAAAATTTGGTACATTTGTTCAAGGCATAAAAAGAAAGAACGAGTTCGTTAACCAGCCATTTTTTTGAATTGAATTTCTTAAAAGACAACAAAACATTCGAAAAAAATTAATAGACGAAAGTCGTTCATCCAGCATAGATTTATAAATTCGTTATGAATAATTTTTTCAAAGAACGCGTATTTTTTTCAATCCTGAAAAAAATATTGCAAATAAACAAATAAGATTTTTGAAATAATTATACAAGGTACAATACAATGTTTAATAACAAAAATGTTGGCCTGAAATCCCAAAGTTTGCTTTCGACCTTTTTTCTTCCACGAGACACGTAATGAGAATGTGTTCGTTCAAGCCGAAGGAGCTTTGACAAAAGAAAATTCACAATCACTAAATTTCAGTTGTCGATGGTTTGACGGGTTGATGAATCAATTAGTAAAATTTTCATTAATTTAAATTCAGTAAGTAACTAATGAAAACATTATTAAAGATCATGATGATGATAATAATTTTTATTTTCACCTCACAAATAAAAAGTGGACTGAGGGAATAGGTGATGAGCCCGATCCTGTCAAACCAGTTAAGTAAGTCAAAAATGCTATTCAATTTAATATATTGCTTTTTCCAGTACGATAGATATGGAGATGCACATCCTTTTTTATAAATTGATTTGAAATCATTTGAGAAAGCTCAATCACAAAAGGACGGTCTTGCCATATTTAACATGTGGCTCAAGGTAAGAAGCGCATATTTTTATTATTATTATTATTATACCATTAAGCCATTTCCCTTTCGGGGTAGGCGTGACTTGCTCGGTTGGAGAATAGTAGTGTGTATATGGGTATATAGGTATAAGGTAGGTAGGAAAATAGGTATGAGGTGGATAGGTATATAAGTGTTAGGTATATATATTTT
>CAKNYM010052898.1:0-12263 GCA_932195095.1 Andricus curvator
AAAATGTGGCGACGGTATGCTAGAGTGGAAATGACACCGTCTTGACATGCCAAAATGAAGCCCTCCGTGCCCGACTCCAATCCGGGTGATCTAAGGAAAGCAAACGTTAGCTCATACGACATCGACTGATCTTCCACATTTCTGAGGAAGATGCCATGCATCCTCTTGTCGAGGAGCTGTTCGTGAAAGTTTTTCTTCTGTGGTTTCTTAATTCGGGCCTTCAGGAGTGAGTATTCAAGATGGATAAGATTTGATGCATTTTGCTCACCCCTAATATTGAAGTCAAGGCCGAGTGTTTCAGCAGCCTCCTCCGCTGCTTTGTACAGAAACGCCCCTTTTCCCACTTCTTCGTGTTTCCTGACCATTTTAAGAAGAGGGTCTTGTCCATTTGCAACTATATGTGCTGTACCCAGAATGAGTCTGTTGTGAAGACATTCAAGATTCAGTATTCCGCGACCACCTAGGCGACGTGAGATGTAAAGTCGCGGAACAGAAGACTTAAGGTGAGGATGAGACGTTTGTATCTGCATCGGAGAGTATCCTTTATAGATGTCGCGTCCTGAATGCGGCTCTGTGGCACGCCCAGGTATGTATAGGTCTCTCCAGCGCAAAGGTGTCGTATAGCGCTTCTGTCAACGAGCTCAGGATCTTCGGGGATGCCATTAAGTTTTCCTTTCTTCAAATTAACCTTGGCGCATTTCTCTAACCCGAATTCCATTCCAATCTCTTGAGTGTACTCTTTGACAATTTTCAGAGCTAGATGTAGTTTCTCTTGATTCCTAGCATAGATCTTAAGATCATCCATGTAAAATACATGAGTGACCTTATGCTTTCGGTTTCCAGGTTTTCCGCAGAGATACCCTTCGGAATGGCGAAGTGCGAGAGATAGTGGCAATAATGTGAGGCAAAAGAGGAGAGGGCTCATGGTGTCGCCCTGAAATACACCTCTCTGAAAGGTGATACTGTTAGTGATCACACGATGTTTTCCAGATGAGATAGTAAATCTGGTTTTCCAAAGCGGCATTAATGTCTCTATGCACCTCACGATGTGTGGATGAACCTTTAGGCTTTCCAACAGACAGATGATAAGTCTATGGGAGGTTGAATCGAAAGCTTTCCGGTAATCAATCCAGGCCATCGATAGAAATCGCTGATAGGATGCTGCGTCTTTACAGGCACATCTATCGATGAGCAAGGTTTCCCGACATCCTGCTACGCCTTTCTTTGAGCCACGTTGATCATACATCTCTCGCCACAGAGGTCGAATTGTCCGAACAATCCTATCATTTAGGATAGCTGTGAAGATCTTATACAGTGTGTTCAGACAAGTTATTGGCCTGTAATTCTTAGGGTCAGCTAAGTTGCCCGTCTTCGGCAGGAGCACTGTGCGCCCTTCCACCAACCACCCCGGAATAGGCTCTTCCGACTTTAGAATATGAGGTGAAAATTCGGGCCAGATGCTGGTGGGTTGAAGGAAACTTCTTCCACCAGAAGGTCTTGATGCCATCCGGTCCCGGAGCGGAATAGTTCTTCATGCCTCTTAATACGTTTTTCACCTCCTCGGTAGTGATAGGTGGGCATTCCTCCTCAGCTATGATAAGGGCATTGCACAGCTCCTTGAAGCTGTTTATGTTCTTTGAGCCTTCTTTAAGTGGATGTTGGACTTCGTAGACTTCTCTCCAAAATGCTTCGACCTCCTCTGGTTTGGGCGGATGGTCGACAGTAACTGGAGGGTCTTGGAAGAGTCGAGATGGATGAAACAAAAACTGTTGAATTTCTCTGACCCACCTCTCTCTCCGCTCTAGAATTCTCCTAGCGTTAGATACTACTCGTATTCTGTCAACAATATGATGCCTGATGGTCAGTAGCTTTGACTTGTTGATTGTGTGATGAAGGATCCGCAGTTCGCGCGCGAACTGTAGAACCTTGGCAGTGAAAGTCCTGCCAGATGTTATGTAGTCAATCTCAAACTGAATACGGGACGCGTACTGTCTTTCCCAGCCTATCTTTGTGCTAAGTTGATGCATTCGTCTTTTGGTCTTATGATCAACCGTTGGTTTTGTTTTACGGTTTGCATCTGCCAAAGTGCTCGCTACATTGTACACACTACAATTGATAGTCCAGAGGTCGGATTCTTCGGAAAAATCTCCACGAAGCTCATCATCCAGTTCAGTCGGATCTTTGGGCTTAGGAGAAACCTAAATGTTGATGTTTCTCCGGGTCTTGAAGCATCGTTCTTCCTCTATTGGATGCCTGTTCGAGGTTGGTCTGTGTCGCCTCTCTTTCTCTGTTGCCGGCTTGTTCTGGCAGTCGCGCCATACTGGTATCATAGCACTCCAGCAGGTCGTGCCTGAGTCGATCCGTCCACATAAAAGTAATGAGATTCTGCCGGTCAATCGCATTGACTTCGTCTTGATTGGCTCCCCCAACTCTAGGGTAGTCGGCATTGTTGTCCGACCCATTGTCGGGAGCCCTGCGCGTTCGATTGTTTTGAACCGCACTCCCTAAAACTATGTTTGGTGTTGTCATTGTTGTTCGCACGAGCAGCTAGGGAAAAGGGTTAGTCCATCCTTGTAGAGCCCGCGTGCAAGGATAAGGCTGATACTCTAAGAGGTCGCCCAGTATCCCAGAGTCACCGTTTGAGACCCCTCACCCAGGTGCCATTCAGCTTTCGGCACGGTTGTTACGCCTTCGCTCAGGAGTTATTCCTTCGGGACCATCCCTGGACAATTGTCCGCAACTGCTTAATAATTATTGTAACCATATTCAGCGGAACCCTTGGTACAGGGATCCTCTATCCGCAACCCGAGCATGCGTACGGTGGCTTTGTCATAGGCAATACGGTTCGATTTCCAGGGAATCAAAACCGAATACCGAATATATATATAACATATGTCCAACATCAAATAAAGCGATGTTATCGACGGTTTCAAACAAAAATTACTAACAGTGATGTGTTTCGCATGTAAATGTATATATAAAAGCATGATTTTATTATATGTTTTTACCAACTAAATATCTTCGTCCACAGCAAAAACAATTTTTCTTGATTGAGTTATTAAAGTTTGACAGAGAATTTAATAAACTGCTATAGACTTTGCTTCAAAAAATAATTCTCAGATTCTTATTACGGGTGGTTTTAATATTGATCCAAGTGATGATTTTGAATTTTTTATTCGAGACACCAACTATCTCCAGAGAGAGTTTTCACTCAGAACTGTATTTTTGAAATAAATTCGACTTTTTTATACTGGAAATAAATAACGTTCAATTATTATAAGTGTCTCTAAAAGTTACAGATTATTGGAAACTGTTGTAATTGTTTAAAAAATGTCTTCCTTATAAGAAGAAAAAAGTGCCCTGGAGGTATTCTGGAGATTATTTAAATGGCGGTTTCGACTTGGAAAATATAATAAAATATATAATGTGATTATACAATATAAATAATAATATAAAAAATATATTCAAAGACCAATGAGGTCGATTTCAATACAAAAATATACAGCTGAGTCAAAACTTTCATTGCCTAGTACAACTCAGCACAACCCTCAGATTTTCGAAATTTTAGTGTTTGAAAATTCCAAGTTAAAAAGTGGTTTCAAGTTCAAAAAAGCAGAGTTTTTCTGAAAAATATAGATCTGAATGAATAGTATATTCGAGAATAATTGATGTGCTCGCCTATCACAACTGAGCACAAATTTCATATTTTCAAAATTTGTATTTCTTTAAAATATTTTATCTGGTTGCTAAAAAATGTATCTTCTTTCAAAAAACCTTTTTTGGCACAACAGAAAACAAATCTAGCAGAATTCAGCACAACTTGAAGAAAATTTGTGGTGTCAACTTCTTCTTGCACTCAAAAAACGATTTAATTTAATAAAAAGTATTTTTGTCGGTTCAACCATAGAATATGGTTATTATATGGACACCAATTTTTTTTTTTTGGTTGTTCACACCAAATCCTTTTGCATTGTATGTGATCTCAAATCGAAAACCAATGCCGCGTTGGTGAGAAAGAGATCTTGCTGTAAGTACGCGAGCTTAGCGGTTAAAAAAGATTCTTTTTGTAACACATGCCTCAAAAGTTGTACTTTACACGCCTGTAAAATGTAAATCATGTGCAAGGTACCTCATTGCGCACCGGAGGGGAGATGGGAAGTGGAACGCACTTTTGCGCACTTGTACATTAAATCGTGCAATCGTTTACATAGGTTAAGATTATAATTTTCCGTTCAACCAATTTGTGCAACTCACCCATGATGATGCAGAAGATTAAGAAAATAGTAACTATTTTCGGATTCATTTTGGAAGATCTTCCTTCTTTGAGCGGAATATTTTTAAAAATTGTGATTTAGTATTTTTCGAAAATGTGTGAGAACCTTCGTTGTAAGCTATACGGCGACAACAGTTGTATGACTTAAACCGAGAAAATTCTCTGTATATATACCCTGAGGCGAAATCATATTATCCATGTAAGCTCGTAAATATTTACGCGTTGAACACGAATCTGGATTTTTTTTTCAAAAAAACATTAATTTTTAAGACCTGAAAATTTATTTTTCTTTAGTTAAAGTTATTTTATGTAGGTAAATAAAAGTTTAAATGTTTTCGATGTTTCAAATAAAAACTGATAACAAACACGTGTTTAGAACATAAAAATCAACAAAAGCATTGTTTTATCATATTTTTGACTATCAAAATAACTTCAGCTAGAGAAAAAATAATTTTTCACTGGTTTTGAGTAGTAAAAAGAATATCAGACTCGTGCGCGAACTATAAAAATCTACGAAAAATAGTATGTGGTTTGCTTTCTGTTCCATAATCTTTTGCATTAAAAGCCTTAACTACATGCACAAAATGCCGTCAACATAAAAAACACGATTCTGAATATATGCAAAAAAAATATTTATTCGAGCCAAATTAATATGTGCCCTTTTAATTGAAAAATGATTCATTTCAACTAAAGATATTTTTATAGGATTGAGTTAACATTGTTTGATTTAATAATACGACCTATTGGTCTGTAAGGAATATTTCTTCGATGAAAAATAAATTAATTGAGGACAAAAACATACATCTGTACCAAATGAATGGTTCATTTTTCGAATTTGAAATTTTGAATTTGAATTTGAATTTTTCCGAACAAACAAAAATTCAAAATTTGATCACACAAAAAAAGTAATGCAAAATTCCATTTTACGGTCAAACTATTCAAGATACAAAAAAAGATAAAAGGACAAAAATTGTGCATCCAAAAGATATCTACAACCTTATCCCCAATCAATTTTTAATAGGACGCTTAGTTCTTCTTTTATTCGTAAAAAATAAAAATAAAAATTTCATTTTTAGACAAACGACACAAGCTATGGGAAAAAATAGGCGAAAGTTCTTCACGTAAAGACGATCTACGATTTTGTTATTTATAATTTTTCGGAAGGGCGAGCAGATTTTTTTTTATCGTAAAAAATAAGAGTAAAAATAAAAAAATTGAATTTTTGGAAAAACGGCACGAGTTGCAATGAAATGTATAATAAAAACCTTTTTTGGATAGGATGTGCATTTTTTTACATTCTTATCCAGAGAAGGTATTAGATTTGTGTAAAATTTGACACCCCCCCTGTTTTTGTCAAATGTCCATTTTTCAATAATCATTCAAAAATTTATCATATATATGTTCCAAAAACGACTTCGATACTTTTTTTCTCCCCTTTTCAGATAGTTGAAAAAAATCTTTCTGGATGTATGATTTATTAAAAAGATACGGAAATATACGCTGAAGTAAAGGAGTTTTCTTCTTCATTTGAAATCAAATACAAATTTAGTCATTTTTATCTGAAGAACATAGAACATAACATATGGTCTTTGCGAAGCGCGACGACCAAATCGCGCGCCTTAAGCGCGCTCAAACTTTTGAGTTTCTATTATACGATGAACAGAAACGAGCGTGGAGCGCGAGATTTACGTGATTTTTAAACCAAATATCGAGGGCGAAGCGCGAGTGCCTTGATAGAATGTGTTCCTTAAGGTCGATAGAACCTTAAGTCAATTAGTTCTTCTTTTCATGTAAAACTGACATAATTAAAACAAAAGCAGGTTATAACGATGAAGCTTACTAAGAGAGTAATAGCCCGCAATAGCGAGCACACGAAGTGCGAAAACCTTGAGGAACCGAGCCTCAAGCGTCAGGCAAATGTGTCCGAGCGCGTAGCGCGAGGTGAATACATTATCGAGCGCGAAGCGCAAGATGAATATCTAATCGAGCGCTAAGCGCGAGATCCAATAGGTGCGCGCCGTAAATTGTGGAAATATTTTTTATCTTTAGAATCTGTAATTTTGTTGGTTGAAATGGGGAACTTTAATAACTAATTTTGTACAAAAAGCACTAAGATAAAACATGTAAATGTGTACAATAAGTTATTAGATCATTTGAAAGTTTAAATAATCGAGAAATAGTATTAAGAAGGACAAAGGTTTCTTAATTCGTATGAATTTCTCTATGATTTTTCTTATTGAGGGGGATTATTTTTAGATTCAATTTTTAAGATTGTGAATTTGAGATATACATAGATCTACTTCAAGCTTTCGGGTAGGAAAAAACTATTAAATCAAAACAAATTACGCCAACATTCATCAATGAAATAAGTATTTAATTCGGTTGAATGAATATGCCTTTATCTTAATGAAATCAAAGGTCCCGTGGCGTAAGGGTATAATTTTCCGCATTTTGGAAATGCGCTTGATTGGCCTAAACCAATGAGTTTGACATAAATTATGTCTTTCTAGAAGATTGTGGTCCAGTTCGATTTAGTTCCCGCGTAAAAAAAAGTTGCCTTGCTCAAGCATGGGTCAAAAATAGGTCAAAAATGGGTAAAGATTGTTCAAGGATGGGACCTGTATGGGTCGTTTGCGTGGCTTAAGCATTTCTTGTGGCCACGACACATGCTAAACTTAAATGATTCGTCAAACACTAAATTCCATGGTTTCCAGAGTTAATCTTGCATAAAAACAACAATAGGGAGTTCCGCTTTGACTAAAACCTCACTAATTCTCTTTTTATCATTTCAAATAAATTAACTTAGTTCTAAACGCTTTGTCCAACCAAAATTCATGACTGGTTCCGAACGTCAAAACAGTACGCATCACCTAGAATGTAAGTTTCAAAAATGTATTAAAATTTGTTTAAATTTATATTTCCTATTCAAATAATATTTTACAGCCCAAAGTTCAATTTCTAGATGCAATTCTGAGGAATAGAATGGGACAAGCCTTGATCAAAATTGCGAAGCTTTTTCTAGCTTCGGTAACGTTAAGTCATGCAGAATAATAAATACAAAAATGACTATTCACGTACTTGTCCAGTGACAAATAGCAAGATTAGTTACCATCATAGAGAAGAGTCCAGAGTTCGTAGATAAAGAAGTTGGAGATGAAGTAACCCTTCCTTTCAACGTAAACAAAAATTAAAGCTATCCTGGAAATGTGGGGCGGTAATTAAAATTTATGTGTTTAAACTGAAACCATGACTATTCAATTTGTCGCTCGAAATTCATATTTCTCAGTTGAAAATTCAACTATTTTGATAAAAAATTCATCTAAGTGGTTGAAAATTAACCTTTTTGTCAAAAGTTTATATGTTCAGGTTGAAAATTTGTTTAGGTTAAGGATTAAAATATTTTGTGCATTTGCCTTTTTTGTTAAAATATCAATTATTGCATAATTCAGTGAAAATTTATATTTCTTGGTTAATAATATAACTACTGCTTACTTCGAAATTGAACTATTTAGTTGAAAATTAACTTTTTTGTTCAACATTTTTATTTGCAGGTTAAAAATTCGTCTTTTTGGCAAAACAATATCAGCGATTTGGTTGAAATTTTTGTTTCGTTCCTTACTGAAAACCCGCTTTCAGTTAAAAATGTATATTTCTGATTGAAAATTTATCTCTTTGGTTAAAAATTTAATTACTTTTTGAAAATGAACCTTTTTATTGAAGGTTCATATTTTCGGGTTAAAAATTCGTCTGTTTTGCTTGAAAATTAAACAATTTGGTTGAAATCTTTTTCTTTCTGGACTGAGACATCTTTTTTGGTTGAAAATGTTATTATTGTTTTGAAAATTCGTCTTTTTGGTTTGAAAGTTCATTCTTTTGGCAGAAATTTCATCTCTTTTGGTGAAAATTGCTACTGTTCGGTTAAAAATTAAACATATTTGGTTGAAAATTTAACTACTATAATGCGTTTACTTGGAAATTCAACTATTTAGTTGAAAATTAGCTCTATTTGTTAAAAATTATATTTGCGGGTTAAAAATTAGTCTTTACAGTTCGAAAACTAAACAATTTGGTTACCTTTGTTTATTGTTCTGAATAATAATTACTAAATTTCTCAAAATAATTTTATTTGGCAATCTTAAAAGCGTTTGAGTATTAAAATGTTACATTTCTTTTAAAGCTGAATAAAATATGAATATAATTTCTAATTGTCAACCGCCATGTTGGATAAGTTATTTTGATCATTGTAATTTTATATTCAGATTCAGATAATACATTTCGTAAACACTTAAATAGAAAGTATCATGACTTCAACACAATTTGCTAATTTTCCACCGCCAGAATGGATCCGTCACTATAATTCTTCCAATTTTAAACTCAGACTCATAATCAGAAACCTCAAAATTCTCATAATTCGAAAATTCATCAAGCGCTTAAAACTAGGTTAATTTATGTGAAATGATAAAAAAAAAGAATGAGTAAGGTTTTAGTCATAGCGGAACACCCTATTGTTGTTCTTATGCCAGATTAAGTATGGATACCATCGAATGTAGTGTTAAACTAATCATTAAAAGTTTAGCATGGGTCGTGGCCACAAGCAATGCTCAAGCCACGCAAACGATTCATACATGTCCCATCCTTGAACAATCTTTAACCATTTTTGACCTATTCTTGATCCATGCTTGAGCAAGGCAACTTTTTTCACGCGGGGAATTTATCCAAGAATGGAAAAGTTTCAACAAAATAGTTACGTCCTCAACCAAAAAAGATTAATTTTTAAACAAAAAGATGGACTTTCAATCTAGAAGAATTATTTTCAGCAAAAAGATACGAATTTTCATCATGAAAAGTAACATTTTCAACTAAAGAGATGAATTTTGAACCATAATGATAAATCCTAAATAAATTTTTTACAAACTTGTCAAACCTTTAGAAAAGTAGTTGAATTTTCAATATCAAAAATCGAAACTAAAAAGCAAAAAATTTATTTAAGAAATATGAAGTTTATCTGGTTGTTTCGCTACGGAAAGAAAATTTTTATTCCAAACTGGCAGTTAATTGAATATTTTAATTGGCGCGTTAACTAAATACGTCTGTGAAAATGATAATTTTCCTAACGTGTATACTACTTTTTTATTGTTTCAGGAATCTAGAGCAATATTCAAAAGATTACGGTTTTTTAATACATTTGACGAATTCTGCTGATAAAAACTTTCAGCGAAGAAGTTTCATATTCCCGGAGAATAAGAAAGTAAATGCAGAAAAATTGAGGCTTCCTTAGAGATGTATATAGTTTTCAAAAATTTGTGTTTATGTGGCTGATCTTGACAAGATATTTTCGGCATCCAAGGTTTATCTACTTATCAAAATACCTTTGAAAAATGTCAAGTGCAAGGAATCAAAAATGGAAAGACATGTGTATTACACTTATTCATTTTTATGGAATTTTAAATATTTTATTTTCTAGCTATACCGTCAAAACTGATTATTTTAAGTACTTCGGAACTTCTTACTGATAAAGATACACTAGAAAGAAAAGTGAACAATATAAAAAATAAAAATACGCAGAGTTGTATTTCTTATTCAAATTATATTTTATCAGCTAACCTTAAAAAATATTTTGAACGTACATGCACATGTATTATTTTTTTAAGGTTTCCAGATATATTTCATGATCTTTTCCTGATGAAAATTTGATGCAAAGAAAAGTTGATGTGCTTAGAGAATGAAGAACGTAAATGCAGCAATTTTTTTCAAATACCTTAGAGATGTGTATGATTAGAAAAAAAATTATATTTATGTGGCTGAGCTCAACGAGATATTTTGGGCGTCTAAGGATTATCTACCTAGCAAAAAAACTTCTAAAAAATGTTAAACCCCAGGAATCAAAAATGGAAAGAAACGTGTTTTACACATTGTCATTTTTATGGGCATATAAATATTTTTCTTTATGGCTATATATTTAATAATTATTATTTTAAATACCCTAGAACTCATTAAAAATTAAAAAACACTAAAAAACAAGTAATAAGTTCAAAAAATGAAAATAAAAATACTAAGTTTTGTATTTCTCATTTAAAATATATTTTTTAGCTAATCTTAATCGATAGTTTAAACATCCATTTTTTTCTAGATTGCTTGGAAAAATCTTTCCAACTGATGTCTTTTTAGTGCTAAGGAGACACTATAAAAAAAATTAATGAGCACCAGGCATGAAAAGCGCAAAGAAAGCCAACGTTCTATATTATATTGATTTTCAGTTTTTAAAAATTATTTGTTTTCAGATAGTTTTTAAACACTTTTGTATACCTCAGAACTGTTACCAGGGCCGCTGGAACAAATTTTTCCTAGGTGTGTATTTACGGAAGCAGGAGGGGGGCGGCGCCCCTGTGACAGATTTTTTTTTTGTTTTTATAATATATGCGTAATTTATTTCATTTATAAGCCTACAAGGACATTATATATTATATTATTATATTATAAAAAATAAATATACGTAAATCGTTACGCTTTTTATTTTAATGTAGCAAATGTGCTTTTTCGTAGCTGATTTTTACATTCTCATCCTAATGAGAAGGTATTGGTTTTATGTAAAATTTGACTCAGTCGGTTTTCATCAAATCTCCACGTTTTAAAACCCCATGAGTCAGAAAAATGATTTTTACGTAGGTGTCAGTATGTCTGTCTGTCTGTAGTCTGTAGGCACGATAACTTTCGAAAAAATGATCAGATTAGATTGAGCTTTCGCACACTTTTTTAAGGCCGAAAAGAAAAGGACTAGTTCGTTAGGCAGCTATTTTGAAGCAAAATTCAAAAAGTTAGAGCATTTTCGAAATTTTGGAGAACATTTTTTTCAGGATTTAAAAGTTCTATGTACGGCCATTTATAGTACCCGGAAATTCGAACAATTTATTTTCACCACATTTTTGATAAGAAGAAAATTGTCAGAATTATAGCATTTTCAAAATTTAAAAAAAAACGCAAATTTTAAGCCAAACAACGAACGATATGAAAAAAGTCAAACAAAGAAACGTTGCTTCTTGGAAGCCCTACAAGATTCTCATAACAACTTTTTGAATTTTCTTGAAAAATCGAAAATTGAAATTTTGATCGCACAAAAAATAAGGAAAAATCGAAAATTCCATTTTTTGGTCAACCTATGCAAGATGCGACAAAAGATGTAAAAACAAAAATTGTGCACGCAAAAAAGATCTACAAATTCGTTATTAATCACTTTTTGATTTGACGCGTAGTTTCTGTTTTGTTCGTAAAAACAACACTGAAAATAAAAAAATAAAATTTGTTGACAAACGACACAAGCTACGAAATTAATAAATCGATAAACATTATTCACCCAAAAAAGAGCTACAAATTTGTTATTAATCATTTTTTGATACGATGCGTAGTTTTTGCTTTAATCATGAAAAATGACGTTACGAATAAAAAAATTAAATTTGTGGAAGAATACACAAGGTACGATAAGATGTTAATTAACAAAATTGTTTTTAAATCAGATCTGGAAATTTGCTTTCTAACTTTTTTTCTCACGAGACACGTCATGAGAATGTGTTCGTTAAAGCCGAAGGAGCTTTAACAAAAGAGAATTCACAATCACTAAATTTCAGTTGTCGATGGTGTGACCTTTAATTTTAATAGTCCTATGCAAAAATGTGGGCAGATTTTTTCCAATCAAATTGTTAATAATGTTGACTATTGTTTTGCCACAACTCTTGGGTGTAGGATGCTCTAAAAGTATAGTTTTAAATAATGATTAGATCAATTCATTGACTAAAAAGATTTGACACAAACAAAAATTTTGTTGATTGCACCCAATATGTGAAAGAATATTTGTTTTCAATTAATGTAATAAATAAATGTTATTTATTATAAAGAAACTGTAAGATGCTTTTCAGGACCTCATAATTGACAAAACAAAGTTTGGAATTGTCTTTTGAAGAGCAGTATCAAAACTAAAAGTCTTTTAAGATTTCAG